>JAAONU010000006.1:21698545-21901328 GCA_012932295.1 Cyclina sinensis | reverse complement strand
AAGTGTTACTATGTTACGTGTCTAATCAGCAGCAATACATCAAGCGCAGCGGGTTTGCGGACACCCTCAGTTTATTAAATTCTATTAAATAAACAACCAGATATACACATAAACTCTGTGTTATCTTTATGGCATTCTAAAAAGAATAAAATATTAGTAGCATTCGTTTCTACTGACTTTTGCCAAATTTGTTGGCTTAACAATTAACATGATGTCACGAAATAAATCTGTAATGAATTCTGGAAATCGTGGCATAACTCTAAACCTTATAAAGTTAAACTTTAGGGGTATTTTGCATTCTGTTCTTACTCACAGACTTTTATACACCAAAGTTCTACAACAAAAGCATATCAGTCATTTCTACACGACATCGCAGACAATTTAAAGGACATCGAAATTTCAAATTTGGTAATTGGCAGCGATGAGGAATTCGCTTTCAAAAGCGCAATAAAACGCAGTTTCCATTGATGTATGCACATGTTGTACTGAAACATTTAAAAGACTATTTAAAAAAGGATATTATTTGTATTATTGTATGTGTTAGCCCCTTTTCGTATGCCACCTATTCCTTTTTGTAGAGAAGGAATACGTGAGAACTTTATAAACACTTGTTATGACAACTAGATTTAAGAAAAACAGTCTTAGTTTAAATTTTGTCCTAGCATTTCCATATACAGAACAGTTTAAACCATTAATCACTCATATCTCGAACATCAAAGAAAATTTAGGTCCTTTTCGTAAGAATCAGGCCCTTTCCGCGAAAAGGGCACTTTCCGATTTTCAGTCATACCCCGCCATTGTTGTTGTTGTTAGTTACGGTGCGCATGCGTGCTTCATTGGTTCTAGTTTTTCAGCGTGTCTTGTCACACTTTAGGGAACCAGACAACATCGTAATCCAAAAACGACCCCCATGGACCATATAGACCCAACAAGTGGAGTTTTACATTACCTTTTATTTACAACGCATCCTTCGAAAAAATCCAATCTAGATGATTTATTATTAGTGGGTCGAAAAATTGTTGGGTCTGGACCCATTAATCGACTTGAAGACCCAACAATCGACTTAAGACCCACTTGTAAGGTTTAATTAAGCTGAAAAGACCCAACATTTTACCAAGTTTAAAACTATATATATATATATATATATATATATATATATATGACCTTTAGGTGTGACCTTGACCTTGGGATTAGAGACCTGGATGTTGCAATCTGAACATCGTCTCATAAGGTAGCACACCACACTAATTGTAGCCACAGACAGTTTCGAAAGGCCAGGGAGGATTTCTTTGAAAGTGTAAATATTCTGGAGTCAAATGACTGTTTGAGTTCTCAATGCATTTTCAGCATCAGATTTGGTTTTGTAACATCTAAAATGAACTCTGGCAAATTCGAAAATAGGGCTAGTAACAAATTGTTCAGGCAGATGGTGTCAAGAACACCGTTTTTCTGTCAACAGTGCATTTCAACTGCCGGCTCGGAAGAATCAAGACATTTTTCAAGGGGGTACATACTTTCATCAGTAGCAAAAAATCTGCTAGGCGACGCACCAGTTCCTTTGTGATATTTTGCATGTATAGGGAGTTGCCAAGACAGAAACCGAGTTTCTATAGCTGTTATATTCGCAGGTATTTTTTGGCGGAAAGACAGAAAGTGGTGTTTTAGGTCTCGGACCACAGTTGATTTTCGGCGATTACTGAATGAATCACAGCTCCATGTATAGTTCTACCACAATACTTGTGACAATTTAGTTGTTGATTTACAATGTTATGTTTAATATGTTGTTAATAAAATGATTCTTATTTTTTCAGGTTCTATACTTTTGTACCAGGAACTTCGGACAAATTGTTTGTGTACAGGGACGGCAGGAATTAGAAATTTAGTGTGGAGTGCTACCTTAAGGTAAAATGATAAATTTTCAAAGTTCACATTTTCTCTTCTAAATTAGCTTATTGACACTTTTAAACAAATCAACAAAAACTTTGATGAGTTTGGACAATGTGATATCACAGGTAGCTTCAAAAAACATGTTTAAAAAGGGAGATAATTCAAATAGAGGAATTCTTTGAGAATGCCAGAAAGCAAACTTGTGCTTGCATATCAAGTAAAATTTATGTCTTAAGACACATTATCCAGTATTTTCAGTAGAACAACATACAGGAGAATGATTATTATCATTTACATAGTTGATTGGTCAATATTTTCATACAATTTTCATCAGTTTCTACGTGAAAAAATAGGCATTTCATTTATTTCAGTACGAAAAATAGCTGACACATTCTTTCCGAGTCTTGAAATTACTAAATTAAAAGAATTTCTTAATAAAAGGTCATTTGACAATGAAAATGGTTGTACAATTTGGCTTTGGGGGGGTTGATCGAGACCATTACGGGGTGGCTCGTGTCACAATAGACAATAAAAGAATTCGGTTTGCAGCCCACCGATAAATGTATTATGTATCTTTGGAGGGCAAATTCTTTTTAAATCTAACAATGCATATATCTCATATTTGCCATGAAAAATTGTGTATAAATTTTAATCAGTTGTCATATGAGCCAGCAATTATAAACAATAATAGAATGGTTTGCAAAAACTGTGGCGAATGTGTAGGCCATTATGGGTACAAGCGATGCATTTTTAAGGTAACTTATGAAAGTTGCAAGTTTATGTGTTACTATGCAAGGTCACTGAAGTTTAGAGTCAATTACTTTCTGTGCAATGGCAGAAATTTTCAGCAGTTCACACCATAAGTGTGTTCTTTATTAAGGGTTGAGGGTATTCCAGAGTAAAGTGAGTCTTGAAATTGTGTATTTCTCTAGGGCAAGGGAGACAATCCAAACAGGTCTCTTCAATGTCTATCATCTGACAGCCTTTAAATGTGCTATGTGACTTAAACTTTTGGCAGTTATTAAAACTTGCATGAAAACTTTTAATTAACAAGGGATTTACTGTGATGTATGAAAAAATAACACCTTTTAATGTCTGACAGAAATGAAATTTGCTCTATTTTGTGTCTTTTCAGTTGCACTTCAGGTCTAAAATGTCATAGTTTTTTAAACTTATGGGCTATTTATTGAATCCATACACAAGGAGCACATAATTTTGCTATAAAATTGTATAGATGGTGAAAAAACCAGATTTGGGACAATTCACATTCGGTATACTTTCATTCTTTGCTTATACTGAAAGTAGCATTATGAGGGACTGAAAATGGCGCATAATGGTGTCGTTCATAAAAGACATATATAATGAAACCCAAACAATATCTAGCAATAATATTTCACAGTTTTATTTAGATATGAATACAGTTGCAGAAAAAATACATTTGAAGATCAGTTATCATCATTAAGGTGCTCCTTAAGGTAGCACACCACACTAATTGTAGCCACAGTTTCGAAAGGCCAGGGAGGATTTCTTTGAAAGTGTAAATATTCTGGAGTCAAATGACTGTTTGAGTTCTAAATGCATTTTCAGCATCAGATTTGGTTTTGTAACATCTAAAATGAACTCTGGCAAATTCGAAAATAGGGCTAGTAACAAATTGTTCAGGCAGATGGTGTCAAGAACACCGTTTTTCTGTCAACAGTGCATTTCAACTGCCGGCTCGGAAGAATCAAGACATTTTTCAAGGGGGGTACATACTTTCATCAGTAGCAAAAAATCTGCTAGGCGACGCACCAGTTCCTTTGTGATATTTTGCATGTATAGGGAGTTGCCAAGACAGAAACCGAGTTTCTATAGCTGTTATATTCGCAGGTATTTTTTGGCGGAAAGACAGAAAGTGGTGTTTTAGGTCTCGGACCACAGTTGATTTTCGGCGATTACTGAATGAATCACAGCTCCATGTATAGTTCTACCACAATACTTGTGACAATTTAGTTGTTGATTTACAATGTTATGTTTAATATGTTGTTAATAAAATGATTCTTATTTTTTCAGGTTCTATACTTTTGTACCAGGAACTTCGGACAAATTGTTTGTGTACAGGGACGGCAGGAATTAGAAATTTAGTGTGGAGTGCTACCTAATGGTGATCATTTGTGTCAAGTTATTTTAAAAACTTTCAAGCTGTTTAATAGTAACGGAGCGGACACGTAATTTTGACTTTCTTATATATATATGACCTTAAAGTGTGACCTTGATTCTGGAGCTGGCGACCTGGATGTTGTGCTCTGCACATTGTCTCATAATGGTGATCATTTGTGCCAAGTTATTTTAAAAACATTCCATGAGTTTAAAAGATATGGAGAGGACACAAAATGTGGGCCTTTTTATAAAAAGCCTTTAAGTCTGACCCTGACCTTGGGGCTGGCTACCTGGATGTTGCACCCCTCACATTTTCTTTAATGGTGATCATTGATGCCAAGTTATTTTAAAATCTTTTAATAGTTTAATAGTAACGGATCGGACACGTAATATGGATTCTTTAAATATGACCTTAAAGTGTGACCTTAAAGTGTGACCTTGACCTTGGGGGTAGCAACCTGGTTGTTGCACTCTGCACATCATCTCATAACGTTGATCATTTGTGTCATTTTAATCTAAAAACTTCCCATGAGTTTAAAAGATATGGACCGGACTCAAAAATGTTTCGGACGGACAAACTGACAGGCGGACAGACAGGGCCATTGCTATTATCTCCTACCCGCTATGCGGCAGGGGATTAATAAACTTTTTTTCATAATGTTGAATGTCTCACGGCGACATATATTTGCAAAAATATACTAGCCTCTAATTTTGCCTTAAGTCATTAAGGTAAAAAATAAAAAAAAAACTCTGTCAACCAGTAACATTAATCTGAATTTAAATTTTCTTTGATTATAATATAACAAGACATTTTTAAGACACAGAATGTTTCTTACAGACTAGTAATATTCCTCTGAAAAAAAAACACAAAAAATAACAACAACAACAAAACTAAAAACAAAAGACAACTGTTTTGTTGAATGTGATTTTGCGAAAAGAAAACACAAATTTTCGTATGGTATTATGTTTGCAAAATTGTGCTTTAATCTTAAATAGTAAAGCACATTGCAACATTATGCGTCTATTTTACAGTTATTCAAAACTTTACAAACATAACCCCTAACAATCAAGTAAGCTGGTTGGTAGCAGTATGCTATGTTAGTCCATGTATAAACTAGTGATAAAGGGCAAATAATTGTAACGTTAAACAAAGCAAATGTGTTTCATATCGTATTTTTTTATATTTTGAAGTTGATTAATAAATGGAAATCAATACGATTTTATCCATATATTCCCTACTACATGTAAACAATAAAATATTGTATTATTCCATATATCACTTTTTGACTGAAAGCTTTTCTCCACTTGTAGGCTAGGGGCAATTGTCTTCTTTAGCAAGACGATTTCACGGTTTTAAGAAGAATGCCATTTCGCGAATATTTGAATTTGTGAAAAACACCATCAGCGAAGAATCGCTAACTGAGAAAGTGCTAATACATTCCAGTACATTATCTAATAATAATAATAATAATAATAGTAATAATAATAATTGAGTACATACCCGACATATACCTCGGATTTGTTTAAATAATATTTTGATATGGTTTTCATTTGAAAGGGAGTAAAATCCTAGTTTTTAAGTATTTAGACAATAGTTCAAAAGTTCAAATCAAATTTGCATGGTTACCTGGGTTGATGATTTCCTTAGTCAATCTTTGTAAGTTTTTATCTTCATCGCTGATCCGGAAAAAATGTCTCTCTCCTGGTATATTCGATGCAATCTTCTCCATAGCCTTGAAACCAAATCTGCTGGTGCCTCGTTTTCCTACAGCGATGGCGTAGATTTCAACCTCATATTTCTCTTTCAAAACATTTGCTATATCGGTCGGATCACCCTGCGTATTGTATTCACCTAATTAAACAAGAATCATAAAATAAAACAAGAGGGCATGATGGCCCTGGATCGCTCACCTGAGTACTTTGGCTGTAGGTTTGCTGTTAAGCAGTATTTCATTTTTTAATTGAAAATATATAAGTGCCTACAAACCAAATATGTAAAATATCAGTCAATAGATAAAGGCTCTATGACAGAAAGTAGAAATATCTATTATAAGCTATGGTGACCTTGACCTTGACCCAGTGACCTCAAACCCTTTCCATGAGTAGAGGTCCATGCAAGGAACCTATATATTGAATATCAAAGATATTGGTCTATACATGAAGGCTTTATGAGGTACAGTAGATAAATCCATTTTTAGCCTCCGTGACCTTTAACCTTGTCTAATAATTTGAACAACCAAACAACCTTTCTGACAAACTGCCAGGATATTTGGACTGAAACAGTAGCCTCTAGAGCCTTAACAAGATATTTCTATTTTTGGGCTCTGTGACCTAGTTTTTGACCCCAGATAACCCATATTCGAACTTAACCTAGAAACCATCAAAACAACCTATCTGACATATTTCCAGGATATTTGGGCTGAAAATATTACCTCTAGAGTGATAAAAAGGTTTTTCCATATTTGGTCTCAGTGACCTAGTTTTTGACCCCAGATGACCCATATTCGAACCTGGGCTAGAAATCATCCAAAAAACCTTTCTGACTTATTACAAGGATATTTGGGCTGAAAATGTTACCTCTAAAGTGTTTACAAGGTTTTTCCATATTTGGGCTCTGTGACCTAGTTTTTGACCCCAGATAACCCATATGCGAACTTGGGCTAGAAATCACCCAAATAACCTTTCTGACATATTACAAGGAAATTTGGACTGAAAATGTGACCTCTAAAGTGTTAACAAGGTTTTTTCCATATTTGGGGTCTGTGACCTAGTTTTAGACCCCAGATTACCCATATTCGAACTTGAGCTAGAAATCGTGGAAACAACCTTTCTGACAAATTTCCAGGATATATTCGGGCTGAAAATCTTACCTCTAGGGTGTAAACAAGGTTTTTCCATATTTTGGGTGTGTGACGTAGTTTTTGACCCCAGATAACCCATATTCAAATCTGGGCTAGAAATCAGCCAAACAACCTTTCTGACAAATTGCCAGTACATTTGGACTGAAACAGTAGCCTCTAGAGCCTTAACAAGATTTTTCTATTTTTAGGTCATGTGACCTAGTTTTTGACCCCAGATGACCCATATTCGAACTCGTCTGAGTAATTACTGAAACAAACATTCTGTCCAAGTTTCGTGACAAATGGAGCAAAAATGTGACCAGTAGAGTGTTAACGAAATAAGTGTGAACGGACGACGGACATTCATCGATCCTAATAGCTCACCCTGAGCCAGCTCAGGTGAGCTAAAAAAAACAATAAACAAAACTAAAGAAAACAAAACAAATAAAAAAAAGGCCTCATTTTTTTGTTAAGACAATTTACCCTTTTTGTCTTTTTTTTCCCCCAACTTTAATCTGATCTATTTACCCTTGATCCAGAAATGAAGTAGTGATAACTAAACATCAAACATGACGAATCAATTGGGTTACAAATAAACATTTAGGGCTTGTTGAAAAATATGCAATTATATAGATCTATATTACATTTTAAATTGCATATCCATGACCATAGTTTATTTTCATCATTCTTTTAATAGGTGATACTAAGAGTTTAAATTCCGGTACACATTTTAGGAAATTATTGTCCTTGCATGCCAATCTATTTCTAACCCGTATCTCATAATAATACCGATAAATTTAAATTTAAAGATTTATTTTTTATCATCTATGATAAACAACTGCTGAAAAAAAATCATGATAAAATTGCACAGCATAAAAATACGTTAAATACCATCGCTGATGAGAATAACTACTTGTTGAGCCTTTCTAACATTTGGATTGGTCCCCTTTTGAAACATGGCCATTTTTGTTGTTATATCTGTAGTGATGTTGGCTAGTGCAGCGTTGATTGCCGTTCCTAACTCTGAAAATAAATAAAGAAAGGAAGACATCAAATTAAGAACCATGTTTTGATTTGCATTTAGTTTTCACTTTATTTGAATTTCACTAGATTTAAAGTTAAGACTTGAAATGCTCATGGTCAAAGTGTCTCAAGATGCATATAATTTATCACAAGATATTACATGTTTTAAAAGCTCACTTGATGGTAAAAAGTTTATGGATCTAAAACATTTATCCGCAAGTGGCCAAATATTGCATCAAGCCTCAAAAAACATTTTCAAATATAGCTTGATTTTACGTATGGGTTCACATTTGAGTCACTTTGGTTCAAGCTCAAATGAATGAAAAGATGCTGTGTTCAGAAAACACATGCCCAGGTAGCATAGTATGTCTAAAATTTAAAATGAAAGCTCAGTGGTTAAACAGCAACTGAATCCACAATCTAGTATAGAAATAACTTACTGGTGCCAGAAACTTATACTCTAAGATTATAAAAAGCAGATTATTCAAGAAAAAAAAAGTTGCAACAATTATCTATCCAGCTCAAAACCAGCATACTTTTTATTTCAGCCACTGCAATGACGTGTCAACTGAAAAATATCCAATCTTCTAAAATAGGTGAACCTTTTTTTTAAGTACAAAAACAGGAGATTATCTAATAACAAGAGGGCCATGATGGCCCTGGATCGCTCACCTGAGTACTCTGGCTGTAGGTTTGCTGTTTTGCTGTAAAGCAGTATTTCATTTTTTAATTGAAAATATGTAAGTGCCTACAAACCAAATATGTAAAATATCAGTCAATAAATAAAGGCTCTATGACAGAAAGTAGAAATATCTATTATAAGCTATGGTGACCCAGTGACCTCAAACCCTACCCATGGGTAGACGTCCATGCAAGGAACCTATAAACTGAATATCAAAGATATTGATCTATAAATGAAGGCTCTATGAGGTACAGTAGATAAATCTATTTTTAGCCTCCGTGATCTTTAAACTAATCTAATAAATTCAAAAAGCCTGATAAAGCTTGCTTCATGCCAAATTTTAAAATTCTAGGCCTTGTGGTTTCAGACAAGAAGATTTTAAAAGATTTTCTTCTATACTGCTATTTCAAACTTGTGACCACTCGGGCGGGGCCAATAGTGACCCCAGGGACATTTTTCAAACAAACTAGGTAGAGGTCCACTTGACAATGCTGCCTAATAAATATCTAAGCTGTAGGCATTGAGGTTTCCAGTAAGAAGATTTTTAAAGATTGCCTTTTTTACATATTAAGGGCCCCCGGGGCGGGGCCAATTCTGACCCCGGGGCCAACATATAAACAATACTGGTTAAGGTTCTCAACACAATACTCCACACCAAATATCTAAGGTCTAGTCCTATTAGTTTCGGAGAAAAATGATTTTTCAGGTTTTTCCTATATAACTATATGTAAACCAAGAGAACCCTAGGGCGTGGCCAATTTTGACCCATGGGACATAATTTGAACACACTTGGTAGACATCTACTTGACAATGCTGCATATCAAACATCTAAGCTGTAGGCATTGAGGTTTCCAGTAAGAAGATTTTTAAAGATTGCCTTTTTTACATATTAAGGGCCCCCGGGGCGGGGCCAATTTTGACCCCGGGGCCAACATATAAACAATACTGGTAAAGGTTCTCAACACAATACTCCACACCAAATATCTAAGGTCTAGTCCTATTAGTTTCGGAGAAAAATGATTTTTCATGTTTTTCCTATATAACTATATGTAAATCAAGAGAATCCTGGGGCGTGGCCAATTTTGGCCCAGGGGACATTTTTTGAACCAACTTGATAGAGGTTCACTAGACAATGCTACATACCAAATATCTAAGCTGTAGGCATTGTGGTTTCTGAGAAGAAGATTTTTAAAGATTTCCTATATAAGCCTATGTAAAATCAATTGACCCCCGGGGTGGCGCCTATTTTGACCCAGTGGCTATGATTTGAAGAAACTTAGTAAAGGTCCACTGGACAATGCTGCGCACAAAATATCTAAACTCTACGCCTTGCGGTTTTTGACAATTAGATTTTTTTAAGTTTTTCCTATATAACTCTGTATAAAACATTTGACCCCTGGGGCGGGGCCATTTTTGACCCAGGAGCCATGATTTGAACAAACTTGGTAGAGGTCTACTGGACAATGCTGCACACAAAATATCTAAAGTCTAGGCCTTGCAGTTTCTGACAAGAAGATTTTTTAAAGTTTTTTCTATATAACTCTATGTAAAACATGTGACCCCCGGGGCTGGGCCATTTTTGACACAGGAGCCATGATTTAAAAAAACTTGGTAAAGGTCCACTGGACAATGCTGCAAACCAAATATCTAAACTCTAGACCTTGTGGTTTCTGACAAGAAGATTTTTTAAGTTTTCCCTATATAACTCTATGTAAAATCAACTGACCCTTGGGATGGGGTCAGTTTTGACCCCACGGTCATAATTTGAACACACTTGGTAGAAGTCCACTAGATGATGTTTCATACCAAATATCTAAGCTCCAGGCCTTGTAGTTCTGGAGAAGAAGATTTTTAAAGTTCCAACTTTGAAAATCTATTTTTAGCTCCTGTGGCCTAGAACTGCAATGAACCTGAACCATTTGAAGAATTTTGGTAAAGCTTCATGCAAGTAACATTCCTGCCAAGTTTCAGCAAGATTGGCCCAGCAGTTCAGGAGAAGAAGTTGTTTGAAGAAAAAGTTGACGACGCACGGACGGACGGACGGACATCAGGCGATCACAAAAGCTCACCTTGAGCACTTTGTGCTCAGGTGAGCTAAAAAAGGAAGCTACAGTTATGTTACTTGTCAGGTTATGATCCGTGCACTGCCAAGTACGTGTATAAACTTTCATGCCACTTCAATTTGTAGAAATTGATAAATATCCAACTTGCCGAAACAGGTTAATAATTTTCTAAAAACAAAATGGGGAGATAATCCAAGAAAAAAAGGGAGCTACACTAATGTTTCTTGTCGGCGTCATGACCTGTGCACTGTTAAGTTAATGTGTTAACTTTTATGCCACTGCTATTTGTAGAAATTGAGAAATATTCAACTGGCCAAAACAAATTATCCATTTCTCTAAGTAAAAAATGGAGAGATAATTAAAGAAAATAAGGGAGCCACAGTTATGTAACTTGTCAAGGTCATGACCTGTACGCTGTTAAGTGAGAGTGTAAACTTTCATGCCACTGTTATTTGTAGAAATTGAGAAATATCCAACATGCCGAAACAGGTTAACAATTTCTCTAAGTACAACATGGGGAGATTAACATAAACAAGTGAGTCACAGTTATGCCTGTTGTCAGGTTCATAATCTGTGCACTGTTTAGTAAATGTGTAAACTATCATGCCACTGCTATTTGTAGAAATTGAGAAATATCCAACTTGCCAAAACAGATTTACCATTTCTCTAAGTACAACATGGGGAGATAACTAAAACTAAGACATTTTTCAAAGGTCGGTAGAAAGAAATGTTTGTTTCCTGAGCATGAGATTACCTTTTTACAAAATTTTTATGAAACTTTTGTTTTTGTGATCATCAGGTTTATTTTAAAAATTGAATGCAATGGGTAAAAAAATTAAGTTACAAGCTGAGATCATTGGAATTACATGTAAACACTCTTGCTGTCACAACCTTAGACTAATCTATAAATTTCGATTGTCTTTCAGATATCTTTGAATCTTGGCCATACGTGTCCATAAACTAGGTCACAAGCTGGTGTAGATGAAAACAATGGCAAGACTTTAAACCATATTTGATATGTCTATAAATTAAATGGATTTCAAGCAGTCACAGACTAGGTAAAAAACCTAAAGGAAAGGTTTTTGAATGATAACACTGACGGTCTTAATTCCTGTGCCATGATGATAATATAGTTATAAAGATAACGAAACCATAAAGATAACTAAACCACATGGCGATACATTTTCTCTCAATGTAACATTTTATATTCGACTATTAAATTTTGTTTTGAACTAAAGACAGTTGTTGTCAGTTGAACCGTAAAAACAATCATCGTCCAGTCATCAATTTTTCTACAGGTCGCTCTGACAGGCAAAGCTACAAGAAACACGGTAATGGCACATAACAAGGTTTACAACAATATCAATAATTATGCACAGTAATGCTTTACCTACAAACCTCTTGAAATTAAAATAAATATATATATATAGGGAATATTATGTTGCAGTAGCTGTCTGAGACTTTGTATTTTGCTACGAGCAGCGTGGGGAAATTGATATCTCGCGAGACCGAAGGTATAAAGCTGAAATCTGTATTATTTTTATTGTATAACAATCAATCTCTTAAACCCCATGTTCCCTTAGGTAATTTTATATGAGGCTATTTTAAATATAATGTACTATCAGTTAATCAAATCTACGTTTAAAAGGTCAAGTGAATATATTAAGTTGAAACCTAAAATACTTTAAGTAAAAATGAGTGGCTGTTTGCCTCCAAATACCACAAACGCAATCCAAAGGGACGTCTTACAATAAGCAATAGGCCAGTTAGAAACTAAGATACTGATCAGAAACCAAAATTCTACCTTTAGTAACAGAGATCGGCCGTGTGACACCAGTAACCTCAATCCCAAAATCAGGTAACATCATCCTATACCTTACTATCAAATCTTAATACAATAGGCCTACAGTTACAGTTAGTACTCAGATTAAACCAAATGTTTCTATAGTTAGCCGGGAATGACCCGTTGAACCCAGTTGTCCAAATATCCAATCTGATAAAAATCATATCCTAAACATCGCTGTGCTATTAGGATCTGAGGACGACCAATAGAAGGTCACCTTCTCGTGACCTATCCATCAGCCAATCAGAGCAACGCTTCCACCCTCATGGAAGTAAATGTTCAACTTGTAAAAATCTATTTTATAGCTGGGATCCCAAAAAATTATCTGCCATGTATAAACTGTCACTGAACTCAGGTAAATTTATTTGTCAAGATCTTCTAAAATAAATGAAATAAGTGTTTGTGCAGAATATTATTTTTTCAAAATATCTAAGCATTTTCCGTTTCCTATAACAAAAATTGTTATGCTAGTTGAGTTTACACGCAGTCTGAACACGCCGTGTGTACATGTAAGCTATCGAGTCGCGTCATAAGCTACAGTGTCATTGGCTGGGATATAAATAACAATAATGGAAATTCCAGGTTATCGAGAAGACAGAAATAAATGCGTCGTCTTCAGATCTAACCGTAGGGAGATCGTGAACTTCAGTCAGATTGTCCAAATATCCAAATGAAATTCTTGCTTAAAGTCTTTAGGCATTGACTGCCTACGTTTGGATACAATAGGCTAACTGAAACTTGAGACATTGAATGGGAATGAAACTTACATTTTCAGTAGCAGTGCATGACCAAATTTATCTAGTGAATCCAAAAGAAAATCTAGTTGAACTTACAGAAGAAGCGAAAACAGAAAATCTATTTAAGTTATTGTGAGTGATCCCTTGATTCCAGACCAAATGAGAGTCTTTCCTAGTTATAACTTATCAACTGTTTAGGTTTGTTAACAAACTATGAATCACAATGAAAGAAAGTAGTAGGAAACCATTTGCCTTTTTTGTGTTTTACATCATCCGCCGGTCCGATTATCGGCAACATCAGTTTAATCTGGCTTCAACATTAGATTGTAAAGAGTTCCAAAGAAATAATTAGTAACATATTGAACGGCAATTGTAGGAACACTAAAAAGTCAAAAAAAAGTTTGTACAATGTTCAAGGAGTAAAATTCCAAACACCTTTATTCTGTTCAAACAGAGCATTTGCGTTTTATGACGTCTGGGTGTTCACAAGCAATAAATAAACAGAAAGTTGACCACTTACTAGTTTTTCCTCGGATGTTATTTAAATTTTCATTTGCCTTAGAAATGGCTTGCTGAGCATCCTCGTATGACTCAAAGATTTCTTCTTCACTGTTGTAGTGCTGGTTGAATACAGTGTATGTTTCTGATGCAAAATAGCCCAAAGCGAGGCGGGTGCCTGTAACTCCTCTGGTTATACCAAGCTAAAATAGAAAGTTGCTTGTTTTGTTTTAGTTTATTTAGATTAAGACCGACCTCCAAACTGCCAGTGTTTTGTTCCTCTTTCAAATTCAGTACAATTTCTTTAATGTCATTTTGATTTCATTGATAGATGATTCTCTCGCTAATCGGTTAAAATAAAAGCCTATGTATTCATATAAAAGAAAGTTTTAATGTACCTCTGGTAGAAAAGCCGTCACGAATTGGTTTGTTTCATTAAATTTTTCTGGCGTGATACTTTTAGATACGTCGACCAGCAGGTAGACGTCAACCCCACCCTCTCTGCCAACATTAATAGACTTTGCAATTATTTCATCTGTTTCATTTTGTGTACTATTATCGAAAGGAATTTGCTTCAGTGCTGCTAGCAAATCAAAACCAACATCTTTATCAAATATGGAGGCTCCTGAAAAATATTTTGATAAGTGTTTTGAATAACCCATCTTTTTTTTACACAATTTGTCAGAAACACATCAACTTTGATCAGACCAATTTACAAAATCTGTTTTAACATTGTATACAAAATTGCTATAGATCATATAGCATGATATACTTTTGAACAACTTTAGTTAAAGTAAGGAAACTATGATCACTCATAATTTGTAGTAGTGCAAAAAGACTGAACATTTCATTTTATCTTTCTCCAAGTTGAACTGACCTTATGGCATTTCTTTCTGAAACAAAATGTGAACTTCAAGGCATGTTCGATTTCCTTCCAACATATTCGCTCCCTTTTGGATATTTTAATGTAAACATTTACGTAAGAAACAACTCTGCATAAAATTTTGATTTTTTTATATCCATAAATTTCAGTAACGTATGTAATATCAATGACTATGCCCGCATATCGGTCTGACATCCATTTTGTTTTTGTTAGAAAGATGTCAACTTAATATTGCATTTTATGGATCAAAACTTTAATAAATTTTATAGATGTTAACCTGTGCAATCTATTGGTTCGCCACTCCACTGTTTGTTCAGCATACAAGTTCGGTTTTTTGATCCACCAAAATATTCCCCAGATTTACATGTAAATTCAAGAACTGTGTGTAACGGATATGTTTCCTCTACAGAAGAGACATCCGCTCCGAGGGGTATACATGGAGGTGAACAATATGAATCTGAAATAGAGCTGATTAAGACTTATGCAAAACTTTGACGGAATGAGATTATCTTTGTCTAAAATCACACAGGAAATACTCTAATTAAAGTCATATTCCCCACTTTAAATATCCAAATTCCGCGCTGTACAAGACAACAGTAATGAAAATGAAAATACGTGCTTTAATTTGTCCTAGTAGTAGTATGCGTGTTGACACCCTCTATGACAAAATATGCTCTATACCGTATACCAAGATAATTATTATAAATGAAAGACGAGGTTTACCACCGTTGTCGCAAATGACACATTCGGAATCCCATTGACCATTTGGTTGGCATGTCCATTCTGCTTTACCAATTAAATCATAACCACTGTTACATTCATACAATACTTTATCACCAATAAACCGTCCACTTGATTTCAAACGCCCATACTTCGGATCAGTTGGTTCCATACATTGTATTCCTAAAAGTGATTAGTGTTTTGTTTTAAGCATCTATTTCTTTTCAAGCGAAGGAGTTTAAACTTAAGGTTTAACAAGGAAATTAAAATGTCAGTACACAGTTCAAAGTTTACAGTTACTATGTGATATCGTGTATTTCAAGCAAAAGTAAATAAATGGGAATCATATGGAGGGCGTTTAGACTCAATATTGCAACTTCAGGCAGGATGCTGCCTTTACTACTCTGAAGGCGGATATCGACCATTAAAAAAATTAGCACGATATTCAAGTTATGATAATACTCAAAAACTTGAATTATTGGACTAGTAAGGCATTTAGATATTATTTATGTTCTTCTACATTCCCTCAAATCTGCAAAGCTTGTTAACAATTTGAGAATATTAGCGTTTTATGAGAAATAGGGCTATTATCTTCAGTGCACGTAAAATTAAAAAAAAATCACTCATACTAAAACACTCAAAGTTCCAAAATAAGATTAAAATTTCAGTACTCTAAGTTTTACAATGACATTAAAGCATCAATAAACCCACAGTTTAACAATAACGTTTAAACATCAGTACACTAGAAGTTCTGCAATAACATTAAAGCATCATTGTTACTGAAGACTTAAAGCACCAATAAACTCAACATTTAAAAAAAAACTTTGTAACCTGGCGCCATGCTTTTAAAAGTACTTCCATTAAAATATTAGCAGGACTTTTAATTTCAAGTTTTATTTTTTGTGTTTTCCGTACTAAATATATTCGTACTTATCGATTGGGTATTTTATACATACGTTCGCATCCGAAATCAGGCAAATCAATTTCTCCAAAGTTATTAGATGACGTGCAGATAACGGAATTTATTCCTTTTATAGGGCGGAATCCGTCATTGCAAACAAGTCTCATCTCTTCTAGAAACTCGTATGTCTCGTGAAGGTCTGTTATGTTGCCATTCCTTATGTCCTGAAATCTTGTAGCGTCACAACGAATAGCTGAAATAAGTATGGATGAGATATTTCAAATTCTACTAGGCTTTTTATGAAATATAAGCTTTGAATAGTCAACGCTTAAATTGCTGTTTAAAAAAACGGTAACAATTCTTCGTTTTAAATTGTTATACAGTATATATTAAACAGCTGACTGCTAATACAGAAGTTCAAGTAGATAGATACATACCTTTACAGTCAAAGAATTTATGTATTTTGGATACCATAACTTAAAGAATAATTAAACTTGTTCAAAACAAATGATATAAAAAAGAATGATAAAAAGCTAAAGAAATGGGTTTTGTTTGGCCGCGAAAGTGTAGAAAGTTGAAAGTCACTGGACACTCATTCTTGGTGGAACTTTATCAATCGACCTCCAAATACGAAGTTTGGTACTATACACCTTGGTCACTGCTACATCTCCCGCTCTTTTGTTCGACGGGACACTTAAGACGAAAAAAAAAAGTGAAATGCCTACCTACGCATTCTCCAAAGTTTAAATCATGTATATCTTTTCCAGACCAGCGTCCTGCATTGTCACATACTAACTCTGTGTCAGTCGTCTTACTACTTTCATCAGAAGGATAATTATATTCGTAGTAACTATTCCATTGTATTTCATCATAAACTCCGTAGGTTATAATTTCTGTCTTTTTTTCATATCTGTAGATAAAAACAAAACAATTATCTAGCTAAAGGTAAGCAACATAAAAAAAAGCATCAGCTCTTTAGGCAAAATAAGTGAGTCATGTCATGCAAATATGAATATACAACATGCTTAGTATATCATGTAAAATAATTTGTTCACAATATAGATATATATATAAATATCTCACAAGTTGTTAGATCATATATATTGTAAAATAAGCAGTTTTGTAAGCTTATGATCACATTGAACGATTATTTACTGTCGAATTATAAAAGCAACAGTGTTAAAAGTAAAGTCTTAGACACATTCGAATGTGGGCATCATCTTATGAAAAAATGTATGGTAGACATGACAAAAATAACAAGAGCTTGTCAGAGACAAAACAACAGTCCCCTACCGGTGCAATGTCCATCTCCCTAACTCCAACCCATAAGTGGAAATAGACTAAAGAATTTGTCTGAGACATGCATAATCTCCATATGATCCTCTATCCATGTACAAAGTATAATCAAAGAAGAAAACGTCATAGGTCAAGGTCAATTAGAGGTTAAGATCACAGAAATATATGTTGTTGAAAATGTCTTATCGAAGGGGTTGTTGTGACCAAGTTTGAAGTAATTCTGTTCAGAAATAAGGAAACTATGGCCAAACTTACAGTTTTTGGACAAGAAAACTTTAAAGGTCAAGGTCATTCAGAGGTCAAGGTCAAAGAAATGTACTCATTGGAATGGTCTTGTCCAAGGAATTGTTGTGGCAAAGTTTGAAGCAATTCCATTCAGTAGTAAGGAAAATATGGCCAATGGTAAAGTTTTCGGAAGAAATGACTGATAAACGGACGGACAGTTCCTCATTTAGGTTCATAAAAAAATGAAATGGATATTCTCCATACTGCCAATTATCCATATTTCAAGATTCATATAAATATTTGAAGTACTTTTTGAGTTATCACAAATATTGCTATATTTGCCATATTTTAAGTCTATTTGTTGCCATAGCAACCAGATTTTTCAACATAGGAAGAAAAAAAAAGACGTGTATAATCTGCATACTGCCATCTATCCATATATCAAGTTTCATAAACCGGTAAGGGACTAAAAAGGTCACAAACTAGAATTTTGTCACAGATGGTGACTAATACTCCGCACTGCCTTGTCACAGGATGATAGCCCAGTTGGAACAAGTTGCACATAATCTTTAATACTAAGTTTCAACTATCATTTGACCTTGACCTCTGTTGAAAACCCATGAAAAACTAGTTCCTAATGTTTAAATTTTCTCAGGATCAATATGTGTAACTTATGTTTCAACTTTACTTTATTCTCAGTAAATTTGTTGGAAAAGTTCCAAGTACTTCAAAAGTGATCTCTGGATACAGTTTTTAGGGAAAGACAAATGTACCGAACTTTTCAACATAGGAAGAAAAAATTCAAAGTTCATGGATGATAATTCTGACAATTTTTGTGCTAGAGTTATGAACCTTGTCACATATGATGTGGGTGATGATAAGCAACCAATATTTTAAGTTTGAAGTAGATACATTAAGAAATAATGAAGTTATATACAAACAACCACACTTTTTCATGAAAATTCTAAGTTCAAGGCGGATAAATCTTTTAATTTTGGAGCTAGAGTTGTAAACCTTGAGGTGCATTATCTTCATACTGTCACCTATCCATACTTCATGTTTCCTAAAAATATTTTCAAAACTTTTTGAGTTTTACAAAAAAAACCCACATTTTTTTCATGAAAAATCTAAGTTCAAGGGGGGATACATCTTATACTTTTGGTGCTAGAGTTGTGAACCTGGAGGTGCATTATTTCCATACTATTACCTATCCGTATGTTATGTTTCATAGAATTATTCTTAGAGCTTTTTGAGTTATCACAAATATTGTTATATTTGCCATATTTTAAGTATATTTGTTGCTATAGCAACCAAAATGTTCAACATATGAAGAAAACAAAAAGACATGCATAATCTCCAGTCTGCCATCTACCCATATTTCAAGTTTCATTAAAATATTTTCAGTACATTTTGCGTTATCACGGGATCCAGATTTGTGAAGGAGGGACAGACAGACTGACGGACGGACGGACGGACTGACAGACCGACGGAGGGTAAACCTATAGTGCCCCTCCGGTTAAACCGGTAGGGGACTAATTATACTTTTATTTCTGAGAGAATACTTGATAATATTATATCTACATAAAGATAAAAGCCATACTCTAAAACAGTATTATGTATCTGCATTCAAGCGATAACTTAAAGGCGAAAATTTCTTCCTTTCTGTTTAGACTGAACAGTTACCATACGATTAGTCAACAGTTCTATGCCCTGATTTGGAATCTGCTCAGGTCAAAGTTCAGTTCTACATGTATATGAGACGGCAATTAGGAAACTGAGTCATGTATTGCTACAGATGGTCTCATTGATCGATTATAATGAATGCTGAAATGCAACGTAATAACAATACACTATGGCTCACTATAGACCTGTGAGAACCAGTACCTGAAGGTTTGTATATGTTTTTCACAGAGTAAAAATGAAATTACAAGGACATTTAAAATAGTTCCAGCTAAACTCTTGATTGGTTGACACCAATCATCGGAAGCCTTTTCTTATACAATGGGGAGGCTCATCGTGAGTAGCTGGTGACCGAAAACTCTCCAGAGAAATTTCTCTGATGTTTTGAAGTTGGCTATTTTGCCTTGATTACTTATATTTTTTTTCTTATTTTCTTGTGATTTTGGACCAGTCTGTGCAATGGTAGTGAAGCAACAGAAAAAGTGAGTCGGCATTTTTATAACCGTTGACATTCGCGAACCCAGTTGTGCTATAAATAAAGTTAAACTGCATATTTTCTTCTTAGCATTGAAGGTTTTGTGCACTAGTGTGAACATTTGCATTAACTGGCGATAACGTTAACTTTTCGGTCGCACTGGGGTTTTATGTGAGGAGTCAACCCGCGCCAAACCAATTAAGTCACCCCAGGTAAAACTCGTCATATTTTTGGTCATATAGAGATACAGACCTTTTGTAAGTTATTATCACCTCTATTAAGCCATACAAATGAATTATAATGCGACAAACAAAACTTTTTGATTGATGTTATGTAGACAAATGATTTTATTATTTTAAACAAGAGGGCCATGATGGCCCTATATCGCTCACCTGAATATGATTGCTTTTAACAAAGTTGCTATGAACCTGGTTAATTGACCCCAGATGACCTATATTTGAACTTGACCTAGAAATTATTGAAACAATCTTTCTGACAAATTTCAAGGTTATTTGGACTGAAAGTGTAGCCTCTAGAGTGTTAACAAGGGTTTTCCATATTTGGGCTCTGTGACCTAGTTTTTGACCCCAGATGATCCATATCCAAACCTGAGCTAGAAATCATCAAAACAACCTTTCTGACAAATTTCCAGGACATTTGGACTGAAAATGTAGCCTCAAGAGTGTTTACAAAGTTTTTCGATATTTAGGCTCTGTGATCTAGTTTTTTAATCCAGATGACCGATATTCAAAGTTGAGCTGGAAATCACAGAAGCAACCTTTCTGACAAATTTTCAGGTTATTTGGAATTGAAATCTTAACTCTAGAGTGTTAACAAGGTTTTTCCATATTTGGGCTCTGGGACCTAGTTTTTGACCAAAGATGACCCATATTAGTACTTGAACTAGAAATCATCAAAACAGCCTGTCTGACAAATTTCCAGGATATTTGGTCTGAAAATGTAACCTCTGGAGTGTTAAAATGGTTTTTACATTTCAGGACTCTGTGACCTAGTTTTTGATCCCAGATGACCCATATCCTAATCTGGGCTAAAAATCACTGTAACAACCTTTCTGACAAATTTCATGAAAATGTAACCTCTAGAGCATTAACAAGGATTTTCTACTTTTTGGCCCTGTGTCCTAGTTTTGGACCCCAGATAAACCTTATTCCTTAAAACAATCTTTCTGACAAATTTCAAGGTTATCTGAACTGAAAATGTTACCTCAATGCGTGTTTACAAGGTTTTCCATATTTGGGGTCTGTGACCTAGTTTTTGACCCTAGATGACCTTTATTCGAATCTGAGCTAGAAATCATTAAAACATCCTTTCTGACAATTGGAGAATATTTGGACTGAAAAGCAGCTTCTAGAGTGTTAACAAGTTTTTTTCAATTTTTGGGCTCTGTGACCTATATATAGTTTTTGATTTCAGATGACCCATATTCAAATTTAACCTAGAAATTATTGAAACAACCTTTCTGACAGATTCCAGGTTATTTGGACTGAAAATGTTACCTCTAGAGTGTTTACAAGGTTTTTCCATATTTGGGCTCTCCTTCTACAAGAAGATTTTCAAAGTTATCACTATATAAGCCTATGTAAAACCAATGACCCCGGGGTGGAGCCAAATTTGACCCCAGGGGTATAATTTGAACAAACTTGGTAGAGGTCCACTAGACAATGCCACATACCAAATCTTAAGGCTCAGGGCCTTGTGGTTTCAGACAAGAAGATTTTCGAAGTTTTTCCTATATAAGCCTTTGTAAAACCAATGACCCCAGGGTGGGGCCAAATTTGACCCCAGAGGTATAATTTGAACAAAATTGCTAGAGGTCCACTAGACAATGCTACATACCAAATATCTCAGCTCTATGCGTTGCAGTTTCTGACAAGAAGATTTTTAAAGTATTTCCTATATAACTCTATGTAAAACAAGTTACCCCTGGGGCGGGGCCATTTTTGACCCAGAGGCCATGATTTGAACAAACTTGGCAGAGGTCTACTAGACAATGCTGCACACCAAATATCTTAGCTCTAGGCCTTACGGTTTCTGACAAGAAGATTTTTAAAGTTTTTCCTATATAACTCTATGTAAAACAAGTTACCCCTGGGGCGGGGCCATTTTTGACCCCAGGATCATAATTTGAACAAACTTGGTAGAGGTCTACTAGATGATGCTTTATAAGAAATATCAAAGCTCCAGGCCTTGTGGTTTCTGACAAGAAGATTTTTTAGGTTCCAACTTTTAAAATCTGTTTTTAGCTCCTGTGACCCAGAAATGCAATGGACCGGAACCATTTGAACAAACTTGGTAGAGCTTCATGCAAGGAACATTCTAGGCAAGTTTCATTAAATTTTGCCCAGTGGTTTCAGAGGAGATGTCGTTTGAATGAATTGTGGACGACGGACGGACGGACGCCGGACAATCAAGGTTCCTAAAAGCTCACATGAGCATGCTCAGGAGAGCTAAAAAAATATTTTGGATTAATATGATTAGGTGATTAATATGAGTTTCACTTATTCGGAACGCGGTAAAAAGTGACGTTAAGATGCTTTTTCCAGTAGCTTAAAGTGTCACTTTACTGATCATCCAATCGCAGCGAGACAGTTTTCTCAGGTATACTTGTCAAGAAAACTGCGTCTTGCAATCTACCCGCAGCCAGAAAAATGTGCCCGGGCAGCGTGTCGTAAACTGTGGCTGCGTTGCTACCGGAATTCTTCACTCAGTATTTTCGCTTTTACATTTCGTACGCAGAATGACATTAGAATGACACCATTGACAGGTAAAAGGCGGAGTTTGAAAGGAACGCATTGGGCGGCGCTGTAATTCATTTTTGACAGGTGTACCGACGAGTCTCGTTCTTTACCTAACAGTGTAAACTCTAATCAGTTTTGCAAGCGGTAGTAGTATGACTGAAGTATTCGTTTATGCAAATTTGGGATAGTCTCTAAAATCTAACTTAAAATGTTGTTTTATAAGAAAATATTACCTTTAGTAGTCTTGATCGGGATAACAGAAAAATGATAAGTTAATATGTTTAGAACATTGTTCACGTATTCATTACGTTAATAATGTTGTACATTTAATTATTAGAAACAACATTCTTTTTTGTCTGGTCCATTTTCCCTTTACCTTTTCTCATGTGACGTCGACAACAACCTTTTTTGGCAATTTGCCAATGTTATATTATTTTCATATTCAGAATGATGTAAATAAACATTTTGTAAAACGGTTATGGAATTTTCTTTGTTTCAGGACAACGTATTTTTCCGACATTCCGTGCCAAAACTACAGAACACATCAGGTAAAGCACAGCCCACACCTGTGCACCTTTACACTTTACATGTAGGTACACTTTCAATAACAAAAAAATGGCATGTTTGACTAGAGAAAATAAGACGTCAGGCTTTTCGCTGATCTAATTATCAAAGAATATTTAAGATTGTGTCTTTTTTGGGCAATTGACAAAATCATCGTTATAAAGGTCGTTATAAAGAGTCAGTACTCTCGGAAAAATCCAATGAAATATCAATATCATCATATCTGTTCTGCACATTGTTTAAATTGTTTTTAGCGCAGCGCTTTATGGAATATGTTTCAGCGGGAACGTGATGGCATAGGCGATTTTTTTTAAATAATGTTGGCAATATCAAAAACAATTTGTTGTATGTTGAAAAACTTCAGTTTCAGTATATATGAAAAAGAAAAATATATTAAAAATTACTGATAAACTTGATTTTTTTAAACTGAAAACAAATGATCGATCACTCTGTTTAAAGTAAACAATGAAAGTAAGCAATGTTTAAAGATGAAAAAGACATGTTTAATTCTCGAAAAATGGCTAAAATAACGCTTGATATAGAGGGACATATAGTTTAAAAACATTTATATATTAATCAACAACATTCAGTCGAATGAATAATTGCATCTAAAAAAAAGAAATAAAAATCACTTTGAATAACAATGTCATCCATTTTTTGCTTTCTTACGTATAATTAAAAAACGAACAAAAACCCGCGCTTTTTGCGCTGACTTTCAAAATGCAAATAAGTAAGAAAATAAAATTTCAGACTTTTAATGACCAAGAAACTAATCTTTGAGATTTGTCTGCATTCATTACATTTTGAAAAAAAAACAAGAAGCGCCGCAATGCGACGAAAACCAGGTTTTCAACGACAAAGTATTGATGTGACAGGAAATAAGAAGAAAATTAATATGGCAAGGAAGTAAAAATGATGCTGTTATTTTTGTACCAACACAGAAAGTTGGTTTCAATAGCTCAAAATAAAACTAAATCAGATAACCGAGTAGCAATGCCAGGCTGTATTTTCATGTAAGCTACACACATACCAAGTTGAGTATCAATAGGTCAAAGTGTGCTGAAGTTATTGAGTAGAAGCTGAAAATTCTATAGTAAGCAAGTCACCTTGACCTTGCTCCCAGATATCTAAGTAACAATCCTAAAATGCACCTTAATATAACCTACCCACACAGCAAGTGTGGTGTCAACAGTTCAACGCAAACTCAAGTTATTACGTGAAAGCTGAATTTCTTTTTTAAAGCAACAGTGACCTTGACCTTGTTCACAGACACCTGGGTAGCAATCCCAAGTTGCATCTTGATATCAGCTACCCAAATACTAAATTTGGTGTCAATCGGTCTAAGCAAACTCAAGTTATTATGCGAAGACTGAATTTCTATTTTTAGCAACAATGACATTTACCCTGATCACAGACATCTGGGTAGCAATCCCGAATAGCGTCTTGAAATAAGCTACCTACACACCAAATTTGCTGTCAAGAGGTCACGGCTAACTCAAAATATTAAATGGAAACTGAATTTCTATTTTTAGCAACAGTGACCCTGAACTTGATCACAGACACCTGGGTAGCTGCCTCTTGATATAAGCTACCCATACACCAAGCTTGTTGTCAATAGGCCAAAGCAAACTCAAGTTATTGAGTGGAAACTGAATTTCTTTTTTTAGCAAAAGTGACCTTGACCTTGATCATAGACACATGTGTAGCAATCCCAAGCTGCCTCTTGATATAAGCTACCCATACACCAAGTTTGGCGTCAATACGCCAAAGCAAAATCAAGTTATTGAGCAGAAACTGAATTTCTATTTTTAGCAACCGCGACCTTGACCTTGATCACAGACACCTGGGTAGCAATGCCAAGCTGCCCCTTGATATAAGCTACCCACATACTATGTTTAGTGTCAACAGGTCAACGCAAACTCAAGTTATTACGTGAAAACTGAATTTCTATTTTTAGCAACAGTGACCTTGACCTTGACCACAGACACCTGGGTAGCAATCCCAAGCTGCCTTTCGGTATAAGCTACCCATACACCAAGCTTGGGGTCAATAGGTCAAACCAAACTCAAGTTATTGAGCGGAAACTGAATTTCTATTTTTAGCAACAGTGTCCTTGACCTTAACTACAGACGACTGGGTAGCAACCCAAAGCTGCCTCTTGATATAGGCTACCCATATACCAAGTTTGGGGTTAATAGGTCAAAGCAAACTCAAGTTATTACGTGAAAACTGAATTTCTTTTTTAAAGCAACAGTGACCTTGACCTTGTTCACAGACACCTGGGTAGCAATCCCAAGTTGCATCTTGATATCAGCTACCCAAATACTAAATTTGGTGTCAATAGGTCTAAGCAAACTCAAGTTATTATGCGGAGACAGAATTTTTATTTTTAGCAACAATGACATTTACCCTGATCACAGACATCTGGGTAGCAATCCCGAGTAGCGTCTTGAAATAAGCTACCCACGCACCAAATTTGCTGTCAAGAGGTCACGGCTAACTCAAAATATTAAATGGAAACTGAATTTCTATTTTTAGCAACAGTGACCTTGACCTTGATCACAGACACCTGGGTAGCCGCCTCTTGATATAAGCTACCCATACACCAAGCTTGTTGTCAATAGGCCAAAGCAAACTCAAGTTATTGAGTGGAAACTGAATTTCTTTTTTTAGCAAAAGTGACCTTGACCTTGATCATAGACACCTGTGTAGCAATCCCAAGCTGCCTCTTGATATAAGCTACCAATATACCAAGTTTGGCGTCAATACGCCAAAGCAAAATCAAGTAATTGAGCAGAAACTGAATTTCTATTTTTAGCAACCGCGACCTCGACCTTGATCACAGACACCTGGGTAGCAATGCCAAGCTGCCCCTTGATATAAGCTACCCACATACTATGTTTGGTGTCAACAGGTCAACGCAAACTCAAGTTATTACGTGAAAACTGAATTTCTATTTTTAGCAACAGTGACCTTGACCTTGATCACAGACCCCTGGGTAGCAATCCCAAGCTGCCTTTTGGTATAAGCTACCCATACACCAAGTTTGGGGTCATTAGGTCAAAGCATACTCAAGTTATTGAGCGGAAACTGAATTTCTATTTTTAGCAACAGTGACCTTGACCTTGATTACAGACACCTGGTAGCAATGCCAAGCTGCCCCTTGATATAAGCTACCCATATACCAAGTTTTGGGTTAATAGGTCAAAGCAAACTCAAGTTATTGAGCGGAAACTGAATTTCTATTTTTAGCAACAGTGACCTTGACCTTGATCACAGACACCTTGGTAGCAATCCCAAGCTGTCTCTTGATATAAGCTACCCATACACCAAATTTGGTGTCAATAGGCCAAAGCAAACTCAAGTTATTGAGCGGAAACCAAAAATTGACGCCCGCCCGCCCGCCGACTTCAGCAATACAATTACCAGTTTTCGTTTAAAACCTGGTTAAAAAGCATCAGTCAGTTAACGCACGATACGGTCTGGTACGGGACCACCAAAAAGCCATTTACAGCGTACACGATTCACTACCGTAGAAGCATATAAATGTGGTGGCGCGTGTAAACAATTGAGACGGTGAATGAAACTTTAAAGGTTTAAAGTCTTGTAACTTGATAGACTGGCATTTTTTTCACCGAAAGTGTATTATAATTATTTTGTTGAACAAATTCTTTATTTAAATCACATACATTTACACATTTTAACCTAAATCTATGTTTCACCACAGAAAAGTATCTTTCTGGTTTTGACGTTATAGCGAGATTCTGACCCATAACAAAAATATCTCAGAATTTGCTCAAGACGTCACTTGAATTATTTTGACTAGTTGTGGACCACATCCGCACAGTGAAGGTACAATATTTAGCGATTTTTTTATACTCACACTCTTTTGTCTATAGCGGTGTCCTTTGTTGTAAGAAATGTGGTTACGTAATTTGGAGGATGGGGGTGACATATTCTCTTTGTTTGGATAAGTCGCCGTTAATTTTAATTGTCATTCTTGCTTAATCAGTCACAGTAAAACGCTTGAATAACGAAATTTGTTGTTGAGAAAATGCACGAAAGCTTAACAAACGTGCTCATTTTTTGTGAATATATAAACATACATCCTTCCTTACATGCAAGACATTCAATAACTAATTAAATAGAACTTAGGTTTTTTCGGGGGTGATGCCCTAAGGGGTATACTGGCGAGTTTTCAAAATGCAACAGAGCGTATATTGAAAAAGAATATGGAGCAGAGCGTCTAGATCCGGAGATTTTCTTACATCCTTATTCTGCGGCCCTGCGATCCTATTTGCGGTCATATTTGCGACCCTAGTTTTAACATTGTGCAATCATATGATTAAAGAAGCTGCATTCAATGTATTGAATCTGATTGTACCAATGTGAATGGCAAATATAAATTTAATTTTATAAAAATAATTTTTACTCCACAATTACTTTTTATTGGCTTTCATCCTGAGGTGTTTTCAAATGTTTAGAATAAATCTTATTAATGTAAATAACATGTTCCCCCAATTATTCGAAAACAACAGCCAACACATCAAGCAAAAACTTAAATGACACACACATATAAAATCATATACATGTACTTTCAATTTAATTCAAGTAGAAATGCTAATACATTGTGTAATAATTCGAATTTAACTGCCCATGTTCTCAATACAAAACGGATGACGTTATAGATTAGATTAGATTAATTAAGGCTTATCCAAAGACACTGATTTGCTGTGATGTTTTGCTTCCGAAATATAGTTTACTAAATTATACGATTGATTATGGATGTGTTTACACAGAAGAAAGGCGGCTTTAAAAAACAATCTTTATCGAACAATGTTAAGTCTTTTTGTACGTTCACTTCTATAATTCCAAAGGTAATTTTCCCATTTAGTATTGTTCTCTGCTGTCCCAATCTTTATAATTACCGAATAAAAATACATATGACAGCAAATTTTATATATTTTTAGGAGATTTATACTACACACTTGAATACACCTCAGGATGGATCAAAAGGTTCGAACTGTGTTTCATATACGCCTGTTTCAAGTAAGTTAAAATGTTTAATAACGATCAAGGGCATGATTCAAGAAAGAGGTATCAGGTGAGTGAATTATTTAACAATCAGGGATTGATGGTGGGTAGATGAGTCTGTAAATGTTAGTACTTTTATACTCCTATCAAAAAGTCGTTTAGGGATTTATATATTAGCAACTGGTACTCATTTTGCACCTTCACATAGTGAGTCAAAAGGAATTGACATCTCATTTGAAATAGCATTGTTATTACATATACTACAAAAAGCACGGGAAATGTATGTTTATAATTATATTGCGTTTACATTAACTACTAACTGACACGTTTCGCCATGTGGGTTTACCTAGACGAGAGGATATCCACTTTTTGTTCACTCAGAGATATAGAATATTTTTGTTTTAATTATCTTTATTTCCCAGCTGTAAAATAAGCTCAGGGCTGAATTTAGTTCTTGATTACATACAATAAGACCTAATATGCTTAAATTAATATATTTATTAGATAAAACCCTAAAATAGGTCCTTCAGAAATTGTGTATTGTACATATGCAATTCATTCAACAGCTGTAGCAAATCTGTATATAATAATAATAATAATAATAATAAATCTGTATATAATAATAATAATAATAATAATAACAAATGATATGATAACAAGAACTGAAACTTAAAAATGACAATGCCCCATAGTTTTGCTTTGACCTTTTGGCTGAGGGCCAAACAAATATAAATTTAAATTATTCAAAACAAGGTCACAATCATGTAGTGGTCGAGGCAAAACAATGCAATTGGAAAATTTCTTCCATCAAACATGAATTAAATCTGTTTAGTAATAAGGGAGTTATGGCCAATATTAAGTATTTTTGATAACTGGACCTTCGGTCTTTTAGGGGTCTAGGTAAAATGAAAATATGCCTGTTAGGAGGTCTTCTCCAAAAAGATGTCTTGTTCAAATATGAAGTAACTTCATTTACTTATACGGAAGTTATGGGCAATGTTAAAGTTTTTTGACAATTGCACCACTGAGGCCAATATAATCCAGGGGTCAAAGTCATACAAAAATATGCCAGTTAGAAGGTTTTGTTCACAGAGGTGTTGTATTCAAGAATAAAGTAAATCAATTCACAAATTTTGAAGTTATGGACAATGTTAAATTTTTTGGACGGACTGACCGACGAACTGACTGACGGACTGATAGACCGACCGTTCAAAAACTATATGGTCCCTGTCGGCGGCATAATAATAGTAATAAATCTTTAATTGTGTCAGGCGAATCAATTTAATACTTTTTTATATTTCACAATTCAAACTGTAATTGCATGCATTGTAAAACAAAAGCAAGTATATTAGAATGGTAATGGAACTGTAAGAAAAAAAATTCTCACCAAACTACGAGTATGCATAACTAAAATCATGCAGTCACAATTTCATATAGTTAACACAAGCTGCAAATGCTTAGGTGTAACTAAACGATAATTATTTTCAACACCCCTTCTCGAAATAAACAGGATCGGGAATCCGAATTTAAGTTTCAACAGCAATGGTACTTAATTATTGCTTTTAAATTTGCCTTAATAAGGATCGCAGGAAAACTTTCCGATATTGTTTGTACGTGGCTGTGCCGAGAAGCTTGGTAACTGTTGACTGCCTCCCTCAGGATTTTATTATCTTTAACTGGTTTTCCAGATAGATTGACTCGAAACAATGTCTACATGTTATGATACTGGCTCTATAAATTTGGGATTTTTAAATGAAATTTTGACCTACAACTAAAGAAGTTTCTACTGCAGGCTTGGTTATCTATATAAGTAGTCAAAGGTTTCGTGTTTTATTTGATAAAATAATATAATGTTATTAATTAGTCGAGTTCATATTGGCTTTGTTATTGGGCTGAAGACAGTCATATTGGCCTGAGGCCGAAGGCCAATATGACGTCTGAAGCCCAATAACAAAGCCAATATGAAGTCGACTAATTAATGACAATTTTATTAATTAACTTTATAATATTATGTTCAATTATCAAACTAAGTAATCCAAAACTGGTAATTTATAACAGGGTAAAACTTGTGATCGTCTGCTTTTCACTTCAGCGCAACATAAAATTTGGTAAATATGAAAATCACTAAATGAAAAGTTGAACACTGCTAAATTTACTGTGATCCGATAGCGCAGGGTCTCCGCGAACTTTTTTTGCTACTTTTTGAACTTTTTAAGAGATAAAAACTTTTATGTAAAAACTAGACTAAGCATATTCAAAATGGCGTCCAACATGGTGAAAATCCTAGGCTCATATAAGGCCGAGTTTTTCCTGAATCCTGATTGGCTAAATCTCGTATTGGCCGACTTTTTACTTATTGGCCGTGTTTTTTTTCGTATTGGCCGAGTTTCGAGCTTTATTGGCGAGGCTTTGGTTGTATCAAGCCAACAACATGGTCAGAATCTAGTTCAATATTATAAAGTTAATTAATAATTACCCATATTGACAGCTGTAATTAAGTGTATCCCCCTGGTAAAACTTATCAAGCACTTCCGGTATTAACTCGTGCGCGACAGCAACTTGATAGCGCACTGTAACCTGTCTTTCCATGTGATCTGGTATTGGCGGGTCGTAGCATTCCTTCTTTACTATAAATAAGCAAGTTTGATCAAGATGTTATGCATATTATTTCTAAACATAAGTTGACATTGAAGTTTTATGTCTTTTTTTTAATCTTACTTTTTACAGAAAAAAAAACGACAGAGAACTATACGTTTTTTTGTTTTTTTTTTTGTCTTCAAATTAAATGGCAAAGAAGAAGATGAAGACATATTTTAGATTATCGTATTTTTTTTTTTTTTACTTTTTTTATATAAATTTTTTTTCATATTTAGTATACTTGTTAAAATGCAGTTGTCATAGGAATGCTACTCTTGCTCAGCAATTATCATTTGAACTGGTTAAAACGACAAGTAGAACTACTAAAGTACAGTGTATATAAAAAATCAAGCAATGAGCTAGAATTCTTACATTTGCAAGTGACGTCACTCAGACTGATACGCTGACGGTCAACATCAATAAATTTGGATGCCGTTGCTACCCAATCATATTTTCCTTTCTCTCTATCAAATTTACAAATGAAATTTATTTTGCTCAGTCCTGGAATGTTGCTCAAGTAATTCTCTTTACACGAATAGACGCGGACATCTCCATAAAGGCCGTCTTTCCTTTCTTTGTAACTTGCATTCACCAGGTGTCCGGCATTTTTGCATCTTCCTGTAATGCAACAGTGTTCCGACAAAACTTCGGTTATCATGTACAAATATTTGTTTACATATATCAATTACACATTTAGACCTTCTGTTTCTCAATTTCAACTGGGTGAATTAGTTCTTCAAATTCAGGCAGTTATCATTGTCTGTAACGTTTTGATATTTTCGGAATGCGATTGAACGAATCGCGAGTTTTCGGAATTCGATTGAACGAATCGCAAGTTTTCGGAATTCGATTGAACGAATCGCGAGATATAAAAATATAATTGGTGTGCTTCTGACATTTATATAAACTCTTCGAGTCAAACATTTCATTGTCTAAGTGTATACCTGCTAGTTGACGAAAGTCTAAAAAAAATCACGTCCGTTTGTGATGATGTATTCACTAAAATAATTTATAATAAACACATACATATATTTAAGGATTTTAAAGTTTTGGGGTTTGCCTCTTTAGTGCAGAATGATTGCAGAATCTACGGGTAGTCGCACTAAATTTCAACATAGTAGAATATTAGAATGGACATGAATTATTTATGAAATGATATTGTTTTGAAAATCGTGGGTCTGTACTGTAAAATTTGTTCATCATAGCTGTTTTTTGATAACTTTCTACCAGGGTTTAATGTCACTCTAAAGTATTTTAAATATTTTTTCTAAATTAACTGCTGATCAATGCAGACAGAAAATCAAAACTACACGCTTCTTTATGAATGATGCATTAACCCTGACAATGCTGAATTGTTGTAATGGATTTGCCCAGCTTTGAATTTGGAACAGTTTATTCAAAGTTTAAGGGATTTCAATATCAAAACAAAAAATGGAGCTACCAACAGTATACAGCCTGGTCAGACTGTACGAATGTGCAGGCTGGCCTGGCTCTATACTGGTGGCAAAGACTAATCACTTTCGGTTCCAGCAGGTTAAGAGTTAAACTTTAATTAATTCATTATAATTATGTTTAATTCATCATCATAACAGGGTGTGTAGTTTCGATTTTTCAATTAATTAATACTTTTGACGTTGTTTACACCAACTGACACCTGTGTTACTCGATTGCGAATTTAGTTATAATAAAACGAAGAAGCAGGCACATTTTGGACGTTGAAACTAACTTTTATGCACAAATGTTTTTGTTAAAATAACAATAATGAAAATGTAACCGACAAACAGCAACTCTTAAATCGTTCATTATAATTATATAGTATGACATGCAGACTAAAGAAGAATGTTTCAACTCGTTAACTTGTATTATTCAATAACCCCACGGTTATTCAGTAACTCAAGGTTATTCAATAACTCATGATTATCTTAAATCATTTATTATATATAGTCTGATAGAATGTTTTAACTCGTTAAATTGTATTATTCAATAACTCACGATTATCTTAAATCATTCTTTGTGTACAGTCTGATATGGAGATTAAAAAAGAATATTTTAACACCTTAAAGTATAGTATTCAATAACTCACGGTCAATACTTCTATATCTGCCTTCTACACCACCAAGAAAAATCCAAAACGTTACAAAAAGAACTATCTTCATTTTCTTTAATTACAGACTACATTCGAAGTGCTGCAAAAAGTTAAACTTGTGCCGTATTGTTTACAGTTGTGCGGTTAACAGCCGGAATCTGCTTTTGTAAAGTAATTGGCACTTGAGAGCAGCATCCGGATACGATAGATTTCTTCTGAAATAACAAAGTATTATCTTAAATAGTTTTTCTGTCATTCTATTCTGATTGGACTAGAAAGCAGCCAATCCAATGAAGTTTTCGTTTTCGAGTTTTTGTATCCTTGACACGAAGAATAGGAGTTTTCACGCGAAAACTCTAAAATGCGACATGCTAACCTAGAAATGCAAAATAAACACCAGACAAAAAGTACCTAAGAAGAGCAGCACTTAGATATAATAAGATATCTAATGAGTCAAGGTTAATGCACTTGAAACGAATAATTCAGTCTGTCTTGGGCCATTTCTGCCCGCGTGTTTATAAGTATGGTAAGTGATATTTTAAGTGGTGTATCACGAGAAAAATATAAGTTCTCTCGAAAACAATTACGCATCTAGGAAAATGTGATCTGGTTATCTTCTGGGAATTTCGCCACAAAATCAGGTTAATGACAAGTTAAGGACTGGAGTGTGGGAAATAAGGGTAATTTTTCGTTGTTTTGTCAAAATGCCGTATTTCAATTCCTAAATTCACATGATCATTTTTTTTAATCAAAAACGTGCATTTACTAAAGTTTCGGCCACTGAGCTTGTTACAGTGTTGAATTAGATTGCTCGTGCCACTGACATGCGCTTGAAATTTTATGTAAGCGTGCTAATAATCCTGACGTACACATAGAGAATAATAGGTTCACCCGATAAATTCCACGCCTTGCCAGATAAACTTTCACAATTAAGACACTAACCTATTATTCTATTTATCCTGTCACATCTGGCATTTGGCAATAATTTACTAAGATATTGAAAATCTATCTTTAAAGTGTTTCAAATTAGGATAATATCAAGGTCATCCGGCAGGTGTACATATACAGAAAAAATAGTACCAACGTTTCAATAATTTTATTTCGTTAAATGATCACTATTTTGCAAGGTCTAGATATTGAAATATTTGATTTTTATCCAAGTAGTCTCTGTTTGTAATAACAACAATTTTGTCACTTCCTTCTGATTATAAACACAAAAGTAGTCCATGGCGTATCATGTGCCGTAAAAAAACAAAATTTATAAGACACCTCTTTATCGGGTCGGATATGAAATAATTGACAGGATAAATATGAATAAAGAGCTATCATTAAAAATGTAAATGTTTATAAACTCCGAGACAAATTTTGTATTTGGACGTTATAACTCACGCAGTGTCAACGAAATAATCAAATTCACTTTTAATTGCTATACAATAAACAAATAATAGTTCAAAAATGATAACTTTCGAATTTACAAGATCATGTATCCAGGCTTAGTTACGCAATTATTTTTATCCAGTAGGTCACCGCCCTGGTTTTCGGCCGGTCTTTGTTTCGGCGGACCAAAGGACATTTTCAACATTAAACAACATGCTCAAGTGTTCGAGGATATATGTTAAGTACTTTAAGTTTCGATTATGTTAAGTACTTTAAGTACAGGCATTTTTTGAAAGAGAAAAGGCTTGCATACTTCTTTTTTATATACATTTAATCAAGCTTTTATTTGAACTTTGATCTGATAGATGCTTAGTATAAAACTTATAGCCGAAGTTTTAATTTCATTTTCCGCAGAATCGCATTTTCAGCTGCATAACATATTTGGTTCCAAGAAGCAAGTACACACGACGTCTAATAATGTTCGCTTAGTACAGCAGAGTTTGTTTTATTGCAGCTTGATCGTTTGTTTGTTTTTTTGTATTTATTTTATAGTAAACAAAAAATTATCTTATCTAATACACACAAAAATTATCTTATCTAATACACACAAAAATTATCTTATCGTATACACACGAAAATAAACGCAGTAGCTGTTCCGACGGAATAAGAAACGGACGCAAACTGATTTATCAAGATGTCAGGCATTTGGCACAGTTATGGTTGATTCCATGAATCAGATTTTTCCGTAAAATGAACTCAAATTCGTGGAACTCAACATGTTCTCAAGATTAAGATAATTGTTCTAAATCGTAAACTCAAATTCTATGTAAAATATCTGGTTTCATAGAATTACGTCGATTGTTGCCTCCTTAAATATTACTTAAAGTCACGAATGATGAAACATACGCACATGTTTAAGTTTATATCCAACTCTTTTACTGCCGGTGATAAGCTCGAATTGTCATCAGATTGCGTTATGATCTATAATTGCGGCTGCATTCGGTAATGTTCCAAACTAGCAGTTGGTTGTGTGGTCCGACTTTTTATTTATTCTTTTTTATTCTTTAAAAATTGATATTTTTTGCTGAAGAAAGTCAGATAATTTCAGAAACCCAGCCTAAAGCTCTATTCCAATAAGTTTTTAATGCTTGTATACGAATTGATAAGACTAGTATGTCTCTACGTTCTCTATTACAAGCACCAGAAAAGCATGAATTATTGTACTCTGTAAACAGTAATGCACTAAATAAACTTTTGCAGTTAAAAATTTCAATTTACCCAAATCAAATATCTGAATTTTAGACCGTGGTGGAAGTTGAATATCCTAGCCATGCAAACAAAGATTATTGTTGCAATATTTGAATTTTGAATGATTAAAACGAATATTGAAATGCAACGTCATAATTGTACATAGGATTGTGCATGCGTAGCAGGGAGTCTGGAGGCTGAAAGTTAGTAGCTTCTAAGCCCTGCAGTGAGAGCCAGAGCTATGCAGTGAGACTTTTGTAAATTTTTTGAAGTTGGCAATGTGGCATCAGACCGAGCCAGGATTCAAGAAACTTTCACAAAAGCTTCATTTTTAGAATGTTCTTGATAGGAAATAGACAGATATATTTCGAGACTTAGTCAATAGTTAAATTGATTTCTTTTAGGTTCGTTTTGGAAGGATTGTTAGAGAACTTCGCGCCTGTCACATGTAACTTTACTGCAAAGATGGAAAACTATTGTCTTCCATAGAGTAAACAAGTTTCGTAAAAAGACCTAAAGAAACAATTGTCCTGATTTCAGTCATCGTAATCTCACGTCAATCGCAGTACACGGGCCAGTTTTTTTATCTATCAAAAAACAACGACTGTTTAAAAATACCCGCCGGATCTTTTTTTATTTCACAGGAGTATGATAAACACCAGAAATTTTGAATTAAGTTAAAAAAGAGGCTGTACTCCAGATTTGGTATAAAAATATTGTTTACAAAAATGAAATATCTAGATGCCGTGAGATTATAACAACATGATATTTAGTCCAAAACTGATTATAAAATAAAAATAGAAAAAAATATATTCGCTACAGCCTGATTTGAACTCTGGACCTTCATGTTAACAAACTATTTCCAACGCTTTAACTGTCACCACTATCGCTGCATGTGATATTAGTCATTTACTTTAAATATTATACAATATAGTTATACCGTCGCGTTATGGTATAGCACTATGATAGGAAAAAAACAATTTATAATGTGATTTTCTGACTTATTTTTTATCAGTAAGTTAGTTTTTAAAAATTAGTCATAAATATTACAAGAAATTTATAATACAAAACAAAATTTCTTTTTTTGTCATCTGGAGGCCAGCCCCTTTAAATGGAACAACATAAACTGTACGGTATATCTTCAATGACATTTATCTCATAGAAACATTTTTTTATGACAGAAAATAACCAGTAAGTCAATTTTGAACAATAATGTAATTAGTCATTTTTTTTAAAGATGTGTTATATTGATGATATGTTTCCCGAAAAATGACAGCTTCATACAATAGATAGGACAAGCACTTGCACATCGAGAAATAGTCCAATTTTCAAAACTGAGTTTATATAAGCGTACTGTCACGCTCAAATTTCGATCCAGAAAAATCACTTAAGTTCACAAAAGATAATGAAATAAATGAAATAAGATAAGAAGATTTAAGATGAAATGAAATTATATGAAATAAATTAATTTCTGTCATTAAATTGAAATGGAATAAAATGGAATAAGACAAAATCAAATCATATGAAATGAATTGAAATTGAATGAGATAAGACGCGAAATAAAACGAAATACTAAGAAGGACTTCTGTCGCTCACGATTGCTTGTAATTCATTTGCATTAAATTCTTATGTGTGTCTGTTTCTTGAAAAAAAAAAGAAACTGTTTTTTGTTTAACTTGACGTCACACTCTTAGCAGCTTTAGTCATTATGTGACTTAATTATATCAAATTTACTACACTTAAATCGATCAGCTGTTTCACTTGCTAAATTTTAAATAACGGAAAGTAAAGTGCTTGTTTATCATAGTGTCAACTCTATTGAAAGGGCCTGCCTCCCGTGCTTATGAGACACCTGTATTAGTGTACACATTTTTTTATCCCCGATTCCTTAAACATAACATAACATATATAACATATCGTTTATTCGACATTAAATTGAATACAATCTATAGTCGACAATAAAGTTAAAAGTACAAAGTGTGAAGCTTAAGCAATTTTCCTAGAGAGACATTTTCTATATTAGTTAATGAGATCAGTGTTATAATAATTAAACATTATAACAATATAACTCGTCATATATTATTAACATGTCATATTTCATAAAAAATGTATAGACATGGACTTTTACAGGAACCTGTAAAAAATAGGTAGTGTAATCTATTTAAAAACAAACATAATTGTTGAGATATAACAATGGTTAATAATAGTATTTACCTTGTATTAAAAAATAACAAGGTACTTTAGTTAATAGCAGTATTCATAGATACAATATTGAATTAACAGTTCTGTCAATATAACAGCTAGCCCTACCGAAAAACAAAAACAAGGACTAGCTCATTGGCATTGATTATTTAATAAAGAATGTTTTAAACTGTTATCTCAACATTGTTCATTATTCGTCGGTCAAATAAAATTAACATGTTCTTTCTTTAAATGCATAATATAAATATCTGGCCAGATCATTCAATAATTTACTACTTGTTGTGGACATAAGGGATTCGAATTTGTGTATTGTAGGCCATCTACAAAAATATGGTTTCAAAAATTTTCGACGTAAATTATAATATTTTGGACAAACTAATAAAAAGTGGTATTCATCTTCTGGCAAATTCATGGAACAGTTTCGGCATTTTCTTTCTTCTCTTGGAATATTTTCGTGTCTACCCTTTTCTATTTCCAAATTATGTGAAGAGAGACGGAATTTACTTAGCGTTATTCTGTATTTGTTAATATTTATACAATTTAAGTATTTTTCTTGTTCGAAATCGTGTTTATATATAGCATATGACGATAATCTGAATGAATTATTTATGTTGGTGTACCAGCTTTGTTTATAAATGTCTAGTATTCTAGATTTAATGACCTGTAAATTAATATATACACTATCTTGTTGTATCCATATATTTGCCATACCTATATCTTCTAAAAAGGATTTAATTATATAAGCCCAATTTTTTCCATTATATGATAAATTCCTATTTGCGTCTTCTTTTAACATGTTATAAATTTTCTTTAAGATACAGTTATCATCTAGTTTTAGTAATTTTATCCAATATTTAATCATCATTATTTTTCGGTGTATTTTCATCGGGTATCTACCTGTGTCGCCATAAAGGCCATCTAAGTTGGTTGATTTTTTAACACAAAGTATTTTCCTTAAGAATTTGCAATGAACTATTTCAATATTTTTTCCTTCATAGTATCCATGCACTTCAGCCCCATAGTTAAGAATAGAACCTACTAGGGAGTCAAAAAGTTTACACTGATCTTGTACTTTCAGCTGTAGTTGATTAAATACTATAAATAGGTTATGTAATGCAAATAATGAATGTTGAGCAAGATGTTTTTGTGTTCTAAACCAATGACCGTTTTTGAATAAATATATTCCTAGATATTTAAAAGATTTGACGATGTCTAATATTTTTCCATTGAAGGTAAAGTTATATGTTGTATGTCTACCCTGTTCAAATATCATTATTTTTGTTTTGGCAGTATTAACTTTTATTTTCCATGTGTCACAATATACAGAAAGATCATTGAGCATTGATTGTAAAGCGTCTGGTTTATGTGCGAATAAGGCCGTATCATCAGCGAATAATAGCATATATAATTTTAGATCATCTATGGTAAATATATTTTCAATATTCCCGTTTATACTATTAATAAGATCATTCACAAAGAATAGAAATAGAAGACTAGAGCTGGGATCTCCTTGTTTTGCGCCAATATTAGAATCGAAGCTGGATGAGGTCTGATTATTATATCTTACTGCGGCTTTAACACATGAATACATATTTTTAATGGCTTTTACGAATTTTGAGCTCACGTTTTCTTGGATTAATTTATGGAATATAAAGGAATGTTCTAGTTTATCGAAGCACTTTTCAATGTCTATAAAGGCTACATACAGCTTCATATTATTTGAAAGTGTTTTGGCAATAATTGAGTGGAGTATGAATATACAGTCTATAGTTGATTTTCCTTTTTGAAATCCATATTGGTTGTCTATAATCTTATTATGTTTAATTGACCATTCTGTAAAACGATTTAATAAAACTTGTGAATAGACTTTTGCAATAATGTTAATTAAAGTTATACCTCTGTAATTTTTAGCTTCCTCTAAATTACCCCCCTTATATATAGGGATAATAATTCCTGATCCCCATGTATTAGGATATTCACCTTTTATAAATATTCTGTTAAAAAGAGCTAATAGAAAATGCGATATTTCATCAAATGAACATTTATAGATTTCTGCAGGTATTGCGTCTATACCACTACTTTTATTATTATTTTGTGTGAAGATAGCTTTTTTTAATTCTGTCATTGAAATTTCCTTATCTAAATCCTCATCAATAATATTTTGATTAAGTTCTATATTTCTGTATTCAGCGTCCGTGTTATATAGTGTTTTAAAATGCTCATATAAATCATCGGTTGTTAGTGTTTCAGCTTGTTTTGATGTTTTGGTGTATTGGCGCCTAATTTTGTCCCAAAACTTTTTAGGCTGCGATTTACTCAATTTATTCAGGTTAATTTTCTCTCTGATATTGTATTTATTCTTCTGCGTACGTTTTGTTTTATTGTATTTATTTTTCATAGTTATATAATCCCTGCGGTAATCTTCGTTGTTTTTATTTTTTACGAATTTATTTCTTGCCTTTTTAAACTGTTTTCTAGTATTATAGCATTCTTCGTTGAACCAAGGTTTTTTGTTTAAATTAACGTAGATGTAACTTTACTTCTGATATGGGATTTACCAAAATGTCAAAAGAACATTCATGCAATATATTGGCGAACGATTCAGAAATTACATTTATGTCCTCATTTTGGTTGATTTTGTTCTGTAGGGTTTTAATATCGTCTCTTTTCGTGGCTAAAAGCCTTTGAAATGCTTCGGTTTTTGTTTCATCCCATTTCAAAAACTTGGCCTCTTGAGTAGTTTCGGGAAAGGGGACTGCGCTATTTTTACTTGGTAAGTTAAAAAGTAACCCACTGTGATCGGAAAACTCATTTGGAGTAACAATTTCAAAATCAGATATAAAATCAAAATCGTTTACATGAAACAATAATTAATCGACAACGCTAGAGCCATTCAATGAATTAAAGGTCATTTCGCCTATGCCAAGGTCATTGTGCAATCTAGCATTACCTATAATAAATGAAGTGGATTGACAAAATTCGATCAAGCGTTTACCCGGATTGTCAATGACTTTATCACGGGAAACACGTGGCGGTATGTTTACAAAATTTGACATATTTGACAGGTAAGTATCATGATCTAGATATTCGTCATATTCTATCATATCAGATACATTGGAAGTGCGACAATTAAAATCTCCAAAAATAAAACATTTACCATTTGGTTTATACTTTTCAACTCCTGACTCTAATTCTTCAAAAAAATCAAAATTTGTAGAATCGATTACAGTAGAATTATAAGGCGGTATATAAACACAGCACAAATACACATGTTTATCAAACTGAAATAGTTCTTTGGATAATTTTACCCATAATAAGCCGTTTTGATTTGTCTCTACAACATTTATATATTTACAAAGTGAATGTTTGAAATAGAGGGTTATTCCTCCACTAAACCTTCCTTTACGCACATTGTCAGTTATATTACCAAATAGATGCACACTGTCATAGACTTGGATATCAAGGTTTAGATTAGTTCGCTTTGATAACCATGTTTCTGTCAAAAATATTAAGTCGTGATTTTCTATAATATTTACAAAATCTGGGTCATGTATCTTACGTGAAAGCCCATGAATGTTCCAGGCGAAACAGATAGTGAAAACACAATGCAAAAATTGAAGAGGCGGGCGAGAACACTATGGAAAATAGCAAACGTGCAAATACCCATAAAATCTGATCAAACCTTACTAGTACACAAGTATTGTAATTTCAAACAATATTTTTGTCATTTCATAAATATATTATTTTAATGTTTTGCCAGACGACGAATCTCAACCTTAACAAAGTGATAGAAATGTTTAAATATAGAACACTGTCATACCGATTCATTCTCTGTTTTAGGTGGATCAGTCTGTATTAAATGTGTAGGACCTTGTCACTTTGCAGATATTAATCACTGATAGAATAATATGGATATGCAGTATTTTCAATAAAAGATATACTGGAGAAAAGATATCGTTCTACGAATGTAACGGCAAGGATGACCGTTTGAGGCTAATAGTTTCACATTTTGATGGTAAATCATTTCTAAACACCCTCTACTGTTATTGTTACTAAATCAAAGAACGTTGCTACTTTTACAATCTATTTGAATAAACAAAAGTGTCGGTCTTTGAGGGTATAAACAATGTAGACCTTTGATTCTCCTAAGAATCTTCACTCACATCGGTTAAAAAAATCTAGATATGAAATAAACAACTGCACCATTTTATAACTCAGCACGTTTGCTTTCTACAGAAATGGCATAACTTCGATCAATGGTCCTGTATTTTACCACCCGCCGATAGGCAGAATGTATATGATATTAGTCTCCATCCGTGACACTTTTGTCCGTAGAAAAATCCAACTCTTTTGAAGGGAATTTGTTGAAACACCATGCAAGGATATAGGATATTGAGAGAAAGAGCAGTGTACAAGGACTTCAGCTCTACCTGGCAATTGTCCGATTATTAAATTATTTCCTTTTTTAAATATTTTGCATGTCTGGAGCGTAGTTCAGGAGGTAATAATTTCATATAACGTACTGTAGTAGAAACCCTTAAGGGAAAGTGCAGTATCACAGAACTCTAACTCTAACTTTACTCGTTCTAACATTAAGGCCCTTCATAAATTGCAGTAAAAATGTCTCAAACGCAACAGAAAACTGCTGCCAAAATGACTTTCTTAATATTCATACACTGATAAAGAACATGAAAAGGAAGTGCAAAGTGCAAGAACCATAACTTTGTCTTACTCCATATTAATATTTCCTCGCCTCAGAACCATAACTTTGTCTTACCCCATATTAATGTTTCCTCGCCTCAGAACCATAACTTTGTCTTACCCCATATTAATATTTCCTCGCCTCAGAACCATAACTTAGTCTTAACCCATATTGATATTTCCTCGCCTCAGAACCATAACTTTGTCTAACCCCATATTGATATTTCCTCGACTCAGAACCATTACTTTGTCTAACTCCATATTAATATTTCCTCGCCTCAGAACCATAACTTTGTCTTACCTCATATAAATATTTCCTCGCCATAGAACCATAATTTGTCTTACCCCATATTAATATTTCCTCGCCTCAGAAACATAACTTCGTCTTAACCCATATTGATATTTCCTCGCCTCAGAACCATAACTTTGTCTAACCCCATATTGATATTTCCTCGCCTCAGAACCATAACTTTGTCTACCCCATATAGATATTTCCTCGCCTCAGAACCATAACTTTGTCTTACCCCATATAGATATTTCCTCGCCTCAGAACCATAACTTTGTCTTACTCCATATTAATATTTCCTCGCCTCAGAACCATAACTTTGTCTAACTCTATATAAATATTTCCTCGCCTCAGAACCATAACTACAATATATGTCTTACTCCATTTTAATATTTCTTCGCCTCAGAACCATAACTTTGTCTTACTCCATATTAATATATTCTCGCCTAAGAACCATAACTTTGTCTTACCCCATATTAATTTTTCCTCGCCTCAGAACCATAACATTGTACTACGCCATATTAATATTTCCTCGCCCCAGAACCATAACTTTGTCTAACTCCATATAAGAATTTTCTCGCCTCAGATTCATAACTTTGTCTTACACCATATAAATATTTCCTTGCTTCAGAACCATAACTTTGTCTTACTCCCTATCAATATTTCCTCGTTTCATTTTTTTCTCTCTTTACGATGTTCTTGTTAATACAAAACTCTGAAAAACAACTCAAAACGTCTGCCAGGATTTCATTGATATTTCGTAGTATCTCCTAGCCATAGGAGGTGCGAATGTTTAATATGGTTCATCAGTTCTTCTGTCCAGCCATGTGTTGCACTTTTGTTTGTAACATAACCCCCATAGCTGTTTCAGTGAAGTACTAAAGCATAAGTGGATAAAGGATCTATTTGAAAATTCACAAAGTTCATAACTTTTGTTGAAGTTAACTGTCCAAGACACATAACTGTATGATCGATTTATATATTACTCTTCTTTTATACCGCATTTCCACTGACGGGGGATGAAAATGTCTAACATTGCTCTTGTTAGTTTTTCCAAAATCGTTAAATTTTGTAGGTAGCCCAGTTAAGCCCTATATGGCTGTTTCAAAGGATTTAAGAGTCGGTACTAATTTTAGAACACTAATTTGACAAAAAAGATTGCTATGAATTTCACAAATTACTTTGACTTTGGGTATAAATTATCATTTCTCAATTTCTTAAGTGAAATGATTAAAGTTTGGTGCTTGCTTTTGCAAATAAGTAGGTTCAGACAGCAAATCGCAGAATTACTGTACCAGTTTGTAAGGTATTTTACGTAGCCGACATGTAATTGTGTGCATTTCAATTCTTTGTCCGCCAAAATGCAAGCTTAAACTGCTTTTTTTATTGGATAAAAAAAGTATCTTTACCTTTTTTTAAAATGACAGAGTTGAAATTTATTTCAGTAAATAAAGAGAAGCAAACTGTATCTATTTCTGTAGGTATTTGCACTTAGGAAGGAGTGTTCGAAAATGTCAAGAATTGAAGAAGAAATACAAAACAGGAAATCACTTGCTTTGACACATGGTTCATTTTTGCAGTTTTTGAATACCCTTTCTCCCTTCTACATATACATGATGTACGGTACAAATGTGTTAAACAAAGCATTCATGTATAGATAAAGAAGGGCAACTTAATTATTAAAGTCGACTTCATTGTAGTTAAAACATCTCAATTACACCCAGCTTTACCCATGTGACAAGAGTTTGCATCTTAGAATACACAACCCAGAACTCCGATCTTAGAGCATCGAAGACCAACACTCTAACCACTGAGCTAAAGAATTGATTCCCTGACGCAGTTGTCAGAGGTTGTATTTATAAAATCATAGGAATGTTTGCACCAGAGCGTAACACATTTTAATAATGTTTTATGAGATGAAAAGTTTATGGGATTCCCAGCATGTATGAATGATATTTTATCATATTGGATCGTACAAACTGTTTTAAATTTCTGTTGCTAAACACAAGTCTTGATGAAGTACACTGTTTAATATCAATGAAAAAACATGAATTATAATAGAAATACAGTTTTTGTCGATGACCAGACATATTGCAGACTAGGGTATTGTTCCTCCCTATGGTGGCTGCTTTGAACCATGACGTTCAATGATACAGGCCGATTTAAACATAAAAAATTGATGCTGCCATCTTATTAATACCTGGCTTGTCAGCATTTTAAATGACCAGAAATATTCAAGACTTAACTATTTTCGTTCCTATATTCGTTCCTAACCTATCCAGATCCAAAGCCAGAACAACCGAGAATGGCTACAACATTCGATTTATAATTATGTTATAAGGCTCACATAAATCTTATTAAAGTTTATCAAGTAACAGACCTACATTTGTATAGACAACTTAAAATTGCTGAGCGGATAAAAACCTATGTGATCATTCCTGGATACCACTAAACGCCTCTGCTAGATGGCTGTAGGAAAATGCAGCCGGTTTGTTAGTGATTGAAATAACAAACATAATGTTTATCGCGCGATATAAAATCGAGCGCGTGACTATCAAATAGCCTTAACCTCTGTTAATGGCTAAGATCCGGTTTCGTTGTTGTTCCACTTACAACTCAGATATTCACAAAGACAGAGGCTGAAGGAAATCTTATCGGCGTGTTTAGATATTTGAAATTTACTATGATTTTCAATAAATATACTTATTTTGTCTTGTTCGTACTGTTGATGCACACATTTGGTGAAGTTTTAGCAAGGAGAAGGAAAAATGGAAAAAGCGCGAGTAAGTCAGTTTTGCTTGTTTTTATCAGAAAAAGACTGGTGTCTAGTTACAAATATTTCTAGTTGATAAAAGCAAATTCTTATAATGGCTAAATGAAAATGTTGAAAATTTGAACGCGTGCACGGATATTGATAATGATTTCAACGTTCGTCTACTATCTTGAAGCACTGAAAACGCCTCAGATATGTATCACGTGACAATGCATTGTTAATTTGTTAATTGAGTATTTAACACACACACACAATTAGATATTTCTCCTGATGGGAATTTCAAAATTATAATTATGTTGTTCTGGGTAAAAAAAAACATTTTCGCTGAAGATTTGTTTGTTTTTTTCAACGAGTTATATTGCGCGGTATCTTGGCAAGTGACCATGCATAAAATTTACTTAATTGGCATTTATTATGATTTTGTTTACATTTATCTGAAAAAAACTGCATGAAATTTTTTAGCTGAAATTGTTTGCTTCAAAATAGTTTGCATAAGAAAATACCTCTTTGTACAGTTATCTCAAAGAATTTTCTTCCCCTTATCTAAAATAATTTTATTTTCAATTTAAAACGTAACAAAGATTCATACCTTCTTTTAAGTAAAAGGAAAAAAGACTCAAGGCCAAAGACTCATATCGCCTTTTAAGTAAAGGGAAGAAAAACAGACTATTTTACGGAGCCCCTATAGTGACACTATACACACTTATTTTTTTGTCGTAATTGTTATTTCTTAATTAATATTACGATTTCATTTAAACGAATTTTTTTTTTCATTTAAACGAAATAAGATTTCGTTATAACGAAATAAGATTTCAATATAATAATTATAAGAAAATAATAATAATATTAAATAATTGAAATAATAATATAAATAGGATGATAATACATGTAATAAGAAGAATAACAAGTAGAACTCGTTTAAATGAAATAAGATTTCGTTTCAGAAAAATAATAATTCTTTATAACGAAATAACAATCTGTTTAAACTAAAAAGATGTCGTTTGTTTCGTTCAAAGGACATCTTTTTTAGTTTAAACGAAATCTAATTTCGTTGAAACGAAATATTTATCCGTTATAACGAAATATTGATTCGTTTTAACGAAATATTTATTCGTTTGAACGAAATCTTAATTCGTTTAAGTGAAATGTTAGATTTCAATTAAAAGGAAAGTTAATTCGTTTAAACGGAATAAAGTAAACGTGACAACTACAAAAAATGTTTATAATGTCAGACTATTTCTGCCGTTTTAAATAAATGGAAGAAAGAGGCGACAATTTTTGTCGTTAAACTTTATTAAAAATATAAGGAATCGCACATGTCTTTAAGCAGTTGATTAGACATTTATGCAACTGAAAAAGCATGACAAGATTTTTAAAAAGACCTTTACTTGTCCAACAAATTCCTTAGGAAGGTCAATATGTTAGAATCAAATACTGCTTTGTTAAGAGAGGTATGCAAGCTCACAGAGTTCAAAATGCATTAGTCCAAGAGCAAAAAAAATTAATGCTCTTTATGTTAGTCCCAACTTGATCTCTTTTTAGATCCTCTCTAGTAAATATTTTTATAGTTTAACAACAAATATCCTTATATTTCAGTATACTAAATATGTCATTATTACTATAAAATTGGTACATTGACAAAATGCATGTTTGTCTTTAAAGACTTTTACATAATATTCAACAATTTATTCTCTCGGCCGATATATATTTGAACTCGCAAAGGATAGATATTTGCAAAGACCCTTAAAGCGAAGTGCTTTACAAAATATATCGTTTGTAGAGAGCAAGATTGAACAAAACATCCAGTTGCACAACGTAATTTGTAGGTAGAACATGTCAGCCGCCAGAACCGGTTGCGAATGCTAAACTAAGGCGCGAATACGAGGATAGAGAAGAGTTTAACGTCAATGATGAAATAGAATATGACTGCAAAATAGGGTATTCCATAGAAGGGAGAAGCAGATCACGGAAATGTGAGAGGAATGGACAATGGTCAGATGTTAAATTTCAATGTATAGGTAAGTATACAATCTGATGTAACGTAGTAGAAGTATACATAAAAAAGGCACTTTTACTCCCCCTTGCCATTCTGTGTCTGTACTACAGTAATATCTGTGTAAAGAATTATCTTGGTGAACACACAACAAGATAATACAAAAAACGCATAGAAAATTTGCTTTCGGCTCTTTCATAAATAATTAAATTTTAATTGGACTAAGAAATAAAATTCTTTTTCCCAAGCCCTCTTGTTTGAGTTCTTTGTTATCTTCGACACGACGATAAGATAAAAGTTCACTGTATCATTAGTTTATGAAATTTTGATAGAGACAGGAAAATACTTTTTTTCAGTGATAACATGCCCATATGTAGAAAACCCCGAACATGGGCGCCGACAAGATGTTAACAATGAAGCTGGAGAGTCAACACAGTTCTCTTGTGACGATGGCTACAATCTAAGTGGACATTCTAAACTTCTGTGCAGAACCGATGGGAAATGGAGTCCGCCAAATCCGCCGACATGTGAACGTAAGTTTTTTTAAAAGAGAATTCAGTGATTGCACAATTTAGTAGATATAATGATATGAGCACATAATTATTTAAATGAGCCAAAATGACGTAAAACTCAATGAATTAAGATTTATTAGAGAAGTAAATGCTCAACTTAACAAGACAGCTTTGTTATATTAATATTTAAATATTACTGACATAATTTAAGTTGCAAATGATGACGACAGTATGAAACATTGAAAATGGCTTAACAACTGTTATACGAAAGCTTAGTTTTGATAGAATTAATTTAAATATATGAACTTGAATCTTTGTTGCAGCAATTTTATGCCCTGAGTTGCCACGTATTCAGAATGGACAAATTTTTCAAGATACCAGTGATGGCATTAGAAATAATTACGAAAGTGTGGCTGAGTACACCTGTAGACCAGGTAAACCTTAAAATAAATTTTGAATTTATTAATTAATAAAGTCTATAAGAAAATATCTATATAGGATTCTTTTGCTGTTGTAAAAATGAATGGAAATTTAATGTCAACTATATCTAAGCTGGAAGGCAAACAATCTGAATAGACAGTTTGACGTCAGTTTAAGGTTAGAACGAAAACTGTTTTGAAATACGCAGTATAACCATGCTGTAATCTTGAAAGTTTTATTTACATAAAGACATGAAGGTGCTTCAGAAAGATCATTGATGAAATATTATCTATCTAAACTTGAACAAAAGAGGAGAAATCGTTTTTATACATCAAATTTTCAAGCCGAAAAATAATTGAAAAGATGTTAATTGACACTCGTAAGTTTTTTTCTGTTATATCTTTTCTAGATTTGTTTGACGTTATGGCCCTTCTCCACCTCTGATCATAATTGTTAAAGACGGTCTTGGTGCAGTTTATTCCTGCAGAAAGTAAAATATTGAACTGTAGGTCAAGAATGCATTTTTCCTCGAATAGTTTTGGCTTCAGTTCTACAGATTTGTTTTTTCTACTGCCAAAGTATTTAGGGGGTCATTATGGATTTTCACTCATGTTTTCAAGGTTACTACATAAACGAGAGGAAGAGAAGTTATAGACGCGTTTGTCAAGCTGATGGTACATGGAGCGGAGAAGAGCCAATTTGCTACAGTAGGGCATTCTAATTGTTCAATACATTTTTATAATGGAAACCGGTTTAGCTGTCTATTTTATGGTGTATTTCCTAAAGCGAACCTGAGAAAAAAGGAGTTGCATTGATTTATATCAAAGAATTATTGTCGTAAAAACTAAGCTTAACGGAAATTTGTAGCTTCTTATTAAGGAGTGGGCTTAAGGCTATTTTACACTTGTATAGAAACCCGTTCAATTAATATTCTGCTGCTATGAAAGCAGCAAAGCTTTTAGAGCTTAAAATTATGACAACTTACTGTCAAACTATTTGTTTACTTTTATATGTTACGGTCTAAATCGAAAAAAAGATGGGTAGTACCTCTGTATGTATGTATTATTGTTTCTTTTAGAACCAAAATGTGAAGAGATCACGCCTTTTTATGGAGGGATGATTGTGTATTTTGGAAAACGTGAAATATGGTCGCAGGCATATTTCAGGTAATTTTACTTAATGCAACCGGAGATTTAAAGTAGAATGATACATAACTTGCACATAACAATACTGAACTTATGCTCTAAAGGATGTTTAATCAGCCAGGAAAATTTTAACATATATTAACAGCAAAAAAAAAATGCGTATGTTTATGGGTAAACATCTGCTTAAGAATCTTTAGAGTATTTGTACTGTGAAAATTTAATGAAAACTCAAAGCAATACAGCACGATTAAATTTTTGCTCATGTAAAAATTGATTGAAATATACTTTCAGTTGTAGCGAAGCCTTTTCAATGTTTCCAAAGAATTTTGAGTACTCAGAATGTACAGAAGAACTCGAATGGTATCCAGAGCCACCAGTGTGCTACCGTAAGTTTTCTCTAGGCGTTTTTAGTGGTCTTATTATTTCATGATATTGTAGTCTTAATGAAAATGTAGTATCCGGATGCCCAAATAATATCATTGGACACTGCTTTTATCTGTAATCTAGAAACTGATGGAGCTGTATATATATATATATATATATATATATATATATATATATATATCGCTGTAAAGCTTGATGTTTAGGATTAGAAAGCTGCCTAGTAACGACCAATTATGAAAATGACGTCTGATATCTCCATCCTATGGTAAATTGATTATTTCAAATGTTTTAAATGTTACTACAATAAAATTGATATTGTTTAGGGCTCGATAAAATAAAATGTTTGAAATATTTCGGAACTCAGCAGAACTAAGACATATAAAAGTATTATCTTGAAGAATGTAATACAAATCTATGTAGCGTTAGGGACATATTCTTTTCTTAATAGTGTTTAATGCGAAATAAGTGCGTTTAAACAATGGTTACATAAATGCTTTCTTGTAGAAACTTATTACTTACAATATTTGAAAACTGTCAAGAAAGAGAGATAACAGAACACTTTTCATCTGAGGCATGAGGGTCTGTTTGTCACAAACGAGCTGCCCTGTATTAAATGCCGAATATTTGAAGTCAATAGCCAGTATTTAAAGTAATACAAATATGCCATTTAAACTTGTATTTCTTACAGTATAAATATCAAAAAAGGAAAGTGAACGACTAATTACTTCATAAACCATTAGATAAAAGAACACTTTTTTGAAAACACACGAGTCAGTTTCAAACACATAAGCGTTAGTGATACAAACTTTTCTCAAATAATCCAGAAAAGGCAAGGGTACAGAAACCTGCTAATAGTTATATCACAAGAGGAAAGGACATTCTTCTTCACCTGGAATCATACCACATATACTGTTACAGTCGTTACGAGATGTATAGAAACAAAGAATATTTGGAGAAAACAAAGGAAGAGATCACAAATTTCAACGGAACTCTTCGTCCTGAGCCTCCAGAATGTGTAGAGGGTATTATACTACTTTCTTGCAAGGAAATGACCGCCGTTTTAGCCGTTCTGTTTTGCCAATAACACTTAAAAAATAATGTTAAAGAATTTTTATAATGTCTTCATTCTTATAATTCTTTTGTTACTTGCTTTAAGGATCAAATTATGCTAGGCCGTCATCTCTGTAATATGTCATCATTTTATTTCATTCCTAACTTGGTTAAAATGACATAATAAATTACCAGCATGTTTGTTACACTTGACAATTCAAGAAACTTCATGGCATCAGCAAATTGGTCAAGCATGTTTTCTAGTCTCAGTATGTTTGTAACAACAGCAAAAAGGACAAAGAAGTACCATTAAGTCATAACTCTCTTTGAGTAAATTAATTCCAAGGAAAGATTATCATTTTTAAACGAGAATTGATAAAAAAAATTGAACTTCAGCATTTAAATCATCGTCGGTGACCCGCGATACATATTACGCACACCTACATTATGTACCGTGGGATAATTGACTGCAGATTATTCGTTTTCATGAATATTTATTAGCAAACGGAAGTAACTCTTCGTCGAATGAGATTCAGCATTACAAATAGATACTCTACAGTGTGGAGAGTAGGCATAATGACAAGTTACTTAAAATAGACGTATTTTCAAGGATTTAAACATAGGCGCGAAAAGCAATTTGTAACAAGTAATTTCATTGGCTGAGATTGCGCAAGGGAATCTTTCGGAAACCAATGAAAGTAGGTAATGAATTATTCATCAGTACAGAATTTTACCAACGAATGGGGGACATTAGTGGATTATCTACCCTGAATACTCTCTGATATTTCATTGGTCCTTCAATTCGGATTCCTCTGCTTTTATCGCTGTTTTCTCTTTTGTTATGGTGATAATTTAGCCTAATTATTAGCAACAGTGGTAGTCAGATTACATATTAAGTTTAGCAACATGTTTTGTTAACACCATTGTCTTTGTTTTTTGATAATCCTGACTTTTTATTAAATGTTAAAGTGACAATTTTCACAACTAAAAGTCAAGACCATCACAATTAGAATCAAGGATAAAGAGGATTCCAAATACAAGGACCAATGTGCTATTTGGTCTACCTTTGATGTTATCTGAGTAAGAGAGATAATTTATTATCAGGAATGTCCCTCATCGTCCCACGGTAGGTAAATAGAGTTAAACGGAATGGATCGAACGTGGGTTTCCGACGATGCATTTAAATCATAACCTCACAGGAAGGTTTTTGCTTAAAGCGACTGACTCACAGACGATGAAAAAAAGAAAATGTTTATACACCTTGAAATTCTTGCTATAAATATGAAGAACATGTTTAAACTAAGTTACTGACTCATTTTTTGTTACAGAAAAACATAAAAGTATAAAGTTTTACAAACTTTAATTGGTAAAAAAATTACCCTGTTAGTCACGGGGTAGATACAATGTACTTTTATTATAATATTAATTTGAACGCGTCTGAATACCAAGGCGCTGTGGCTCGGTGGTGTAGATCGTCGCCCTACAGTTAACTAACGGAAAGGTCATGGGTTCGAATCCTAGTTACTGCAAAACATTTTTTTTTGCATTTTTCAAGGTGTATAGAAGCATAATATTATGTTTTTTCTTTAGTATATCAACTTCTCTTAAATTTTAAAGACAAAAATTCAGCTAAATTCTGTGAGCCTGTCGCTTTAACAACTTCATTTTGCAAGCTTTTAATGCACTGTTGATTCAGTATTTCAAACCCAGAACCAAATGATCCATTTTCATATGTTGCAGTTGGTTGCGTACGTTTTCCTAAGCTACCTTGCGCTTATAACCTGCAGCGAGACGTTTACTCACGCTGTTATAACAGTTATATACTTTCTTGTTGTATGTAAGAGCGCTGTGATCCTGCCAGTCAGTTAAAAGCTATTGTACGCTACAAAAATGGCTCAGAAGTCAATTCAAAGATTTCAAGCCAGACAGAAGTGAGTCTTTCATGCCATCCAGGATATGACTTTTACAGAGATAACCAACCAATGAATAAGCCGTTAATAAGAAGATGTGTAAGGGGAGAGATACAAAGAGCACCAAGATGCGAGGAGGGTAAGTTTTGAGGTGTTTTCAATAATTGGATTCCTGCTATTAATGCCTATTCACTTCAAATTCAGAATCGCCGTGATTTTATTTAATTTATTTTTGTACATATGAAACATTCAATGAAATCACTGATAGAGAATCCCACTTTGACATTGAAATAAGCTCAAAGGACAAAGACAAATTTGATATTATTATGAAATCATTTTCTTCATTTGTTTATTTTATTTGTTTTCAAGTTGTAATAAAAAATTGAAAATAAATTTATTTTTTAACATGTATCAGTTGCAGTACAGTTTTTTCAGTAATCGAAACAAAAGTAATTAATGGTTGTTAGATTTCTTCGAAATTGAAGACGCACTGTAAGCTTCTAGTCATTAACACTATAGATTTAGAACTTATAAAATTTGCTCTATATGATATTACTTTCGAGCTCAGTCATCTAAGACAACTATATTCAGAATAACTCTGATAGCTGAAACAACAATAATAAATTGGCAAATTGGTGTCATAGTTTTCAACAAAATATTTTTATTTCCTTGCAGCGAGATGCTTGTTTTCTGGTTACCCTGTCAATAGCAACACCTTTCATCGTACCTTCAATTCTGGCCACAGTTATCTTGTTTCCGGTACATATGTTTATCCAAACGACAAGGTAGATGTGTTTTGTTTGTATAAAATGGTTTAATTGATATATCATATTTCCATTTTCAATTTGAAGTCTGTATTTTTTGTTTCTGTCCATTTATCTGGTTGTTGTTCAAACGTCAAACTTCATGGCTGTAAATTTAATACTTGTCAACGTAAATCTGTATCGATTAAACTTCAAAGGCTATTTTCAGGTCTCTATTTATTTAATATAAACCATGTTAAAAAATGAAATGAGCCACAGTGGAATATGTGAGCGTTTTATAACTATTGCCATCACAGCAACAACTTCCGTAATATAAATAAAATTCATAACACTGATATATTCATCTCTTTGCTTATGCAATAATTAAGTCAGATGTCAAATGATTCCCATTTCCAAGTCTGTAAACCAGATTATCATACATATATTCTATAACTTTTGCGCACCAGACCATTATGTTTCTACTCTCAAGAAAAGTTCATTTCAAATCAATAACCAGCCACTGATCCAAGCTCTCTGCAGTATCGCACAAATTGGAACGTCACATATCTTTCATCAATTACAAAGTGAATTTTGACCTTAAGAGCTGAACAATTATGCAACCGACAATTAAAAGGTAAATTACAGGCGACCGTTCTTTAGACAGACTTTGAAAAAAAACCCCTTTACGCCACGAAGTTGAATAGAAGATAGTTCTGTAACATCATCAAAATTCTTAAATGAATTACAATGAAGAGTGCCAAAGTACTCCCCATGCAGTAATGACTGAGTCGACAAAGTGTAGTAGAGAAGAGGTACGAAAAGAATAAAATCTGTCTATAATAGAAATATTTAAGTAAATACTCATGGTCTTGTGCACACCTTCGATAATTGTAATTGTATAAGTGTAACACGGGAGATCGGGGTTCGATTCCCGCTCTGGGTTGTGTATTCTAAGATGCATTGCATCTTTGTGTTATTGACTTTCATGTTTGTAAGATGGGGGCTCGTCCGGGATTACCCTTTCCTGGACTTAATTGTAAACATTGAATAAATAAAAAAAAAAAAATCTTTCAAGATTTCTGTCTGATCTTCTGATCTAAAAATAAACAACACCATTCGTCATCATAAATAATTACCTTCTCAAGAGGGGATGTGTTACGGTCTAGTGCACACCTTCGATAATTGTATAAATACAACCTCTGGCAATTGCGTCGCTCTGGGTTCTGAAATGCATTGCATCTTTGTGTTACGGACTATAATGTTCATAAGATCATAAATATTTTTTACGAATGTCTAGTTTATTAAAAGCACTCACAACATGGCCTCTTTTCTTTTCTTAGGTTGAAGTGATATGCACAAACTATGATGATTACGAACTGTTTGTAAACTCAACAAATACCTATTTGGAGGATTTTTCTTCTGAATGTAGATTTGGTAATTTAGATAAAGCTTCCAAAGAATTTCCAGTTTGCTTAGAAAGTAAGTAAATGGTAGATTACAAACATATTCTTTGTTCTGACATTTAAACATAGGTGTTTGTAAAGGAATTTGTATTATAACATTTGTAGAAATCCTCATACGGACAAAAAATAATTTTGAAAGGACACTTTATTGTTTAGAGGAAACATAATGGAGGAAACATGGGGGATGTAGGGCGAAAAGGGAGTTCATTCTTTTTCGAACCGTTTTTGATGCACTGTGTTGCTGAAGCACTTGTAAAATTATCTAAAAAAAACCACAGACCAATATTTGTATTTTTGAGTGTCACTAAATTATGGCCAGCCAGTATAACATTTGGATGGAAGGTCGCGAGCTTAAGTACTTAAATGGATTTAATGACTGACAGTTTAATCATTTTCCAGAACGCTGTTTCTTCGAACCACAACCAGATGTGTGTTTTTCAACTTCTGATGATAGAGAATGTAGAAAAAATAAATTCGAGGTTCAAAGCAGATCTTTTGTAAATATAAGATGCAAGAACGGGTACACACTTTATCGTTCAGAAGATGGTTCATCTGTGAAGGTCAATGATGGAGAGTCGTCGATTATGTGTAAAAATGGAACATTTTTCAAGAATTTTAAGTGCATACCAGGTAATATTTATATTTGTCTATTTCGAATGCCAACCAAAATGATTATTCTTTAAAAGTCCATTTATAATCAAATTTTTTTCTACATTTTGATGTAAGCAGAAAGAAACACAATCTACTGAATACACGTCCTTTAAACATTAACTCCGCCTCTCGAAGAAGGAGCCAGAGATTACACCCGTGTTGGAGTTAATGTCTACATAAACAATAGAATCAGTTGACTATTTTCTTAATGTTTAAAGAGGTTTGTTTCTGTATTAAAAGTCGGACATGGAGTTCTGCTTAAAAATAAGTATAAGAAAGGAACGGATTTAACAAGTCTTGAAATAGGGCCGAATCAGAAGAAAGGGTAAAATGCGCTGAATCTAAACACTGTAGAGAAAAAAGTAACGACTTAGTTGAAACAACACCTAGTTACAATAACAAAATTGACGTCAAGTGACGTTTTTGTCGTCTTTTCGTTTTCTGTGATTGGAGATAGAGCCAAGAACAAACAGGTGAACTCAGAATTAGAGTCAAAGCCAAATCAAGTTTTATTTCATTCTTTTTTACGCCATAATTTACAATTTTTTTTATGACGAAATTAAAAGTCGAACATATCCTAGAAGTCATTACGTATTTCTGGCTGTGATCAAAATAATAAAGCAGGAAAATTAAATAATAGTTCTTTTTTCTGCCTGTCGTAGGTCCTGTATTCCTTACGCATTCTTAAGCATTTTGCAGATTGACGTCAATCAATGACAATATATATCTAGACTACAAATATAACTGGTTTCAGACAATATTCAGTTCTTTCGTTAAGCTGGTCGTATTTAAAGTTGAATAAGCATTATTATTGTGTTCGGATAAACTTGAAGTGTACTGCGACTGTCTTACGTATTTTAGGACAAGAAGGTAGTAATCTTAATTTTATCACTCATTCAAGCAGCTTTCTTAGATCTTTTAGCTCCACTTTTCGAAGAAAAAGGTGGAGCTATTGTCATTACCCTCTCATTGGCGTTGGAAAACCGTTTTGAAAAGGTCCATTTTCTCAGAAACTATCTTTAGCTATTTACTTCAAATTTAGAATATACGTTCATTATGAAAATGTGACACCATTTCTAAAGGGCAGAAAACCCTCGATTTTTTTCAAAATGATGCCCCTTTTGCGATTTGGAAGTTTTTGGTTTAATTTTTTGTTAATGTCCATTTCTCAAAAAATGTCAGAGATATTCCCTTCAAACCTAGAATACTTGATCACCAGCAAAATCTCTACAAAGATTGTTGGTTCCCATGTCCCTGGGTCAAAATAAGCCCACCCCGGAGGTCACTTGATTTTGCTTTGACCTATATTTAGAAAAAAAGAAAAGAAAAAAACATCCCCGTCTGCAAGTAAACTGTTTGCTTTCATGGAATGGGTATGCACTTCCATCTCCTGCATCGGACACCCCGACCTGCATCGCCCCAATGATTTTGCTCTGCCCCCGCCATGATAATGGAGAGCGGGCATAGTGTTTTACCCTTTTTCCATGTGTTGGGGGGGGGGGGGGGGGCACAACCTTGTCCGGGTCATAACTTGAAAAGTATTGAAGATATTAACTTAAAACTTCATAGGTGAATAGATCTTACTGTGGAGAGTGCAGTATCCAAGAATAATAACTCTCTTTTGCATAATTTTTGAATTATTGCCCTTTGTAATTTTTCATACTTAATTATAAGGTATTGAATATATCAACTTGAAACTTCATAGACGAATAGATCTCACTGTGGAAAGTTGCAGTGCTCAAGTACCATTACTCTGTTTTTCACATTTTTTGAGTTTTTGCACTTTGTAGTTTTTCATACTTAATTATTGTCTGGGTCATTACTTGAAAGGTATTGAAGATATTAGCTTGAATCTTCACAGGTCAATAGATCTCGCTGTGAAAAGGTGCAGTGCTAAGGAACCGTAACTCTATTTGTCACAATTTTTTAGTTATTGCTTTTTGTAGTTTTTCATACCTCAGTCTTGTCCGGGTCATAACTTGAAAGGTATGGAAGATATTAACTTGAAACGTCTTAGGTGAATAGATCTTACTGTGGAAAGGTGCAGTGGTTTGGAGCCATAACACTCTATGGCATATTTTTTTTGAGTTATTGCCCTTTCTGATTTTTCATTCTTAAACTTTGAACGGGCCATAACTCAAAAGGTGTTAAAGATATCATCTTGAAACTTCATAGGTCAATAGATCTCATTTTGGGGAGGTGCAATATCTAAGAACCATAACTCTATTTCTCACAATTTTAGAGTTACTGCCCTTTGTAATTTTTCATACTTAATTCTCGTCTGGGGCATAACTTGAAAGGTATTGAAAATATTAGCTTGAAACTTAATAGGTAATTTTTATGCCCCAGCCATGATTATGGCGAGCGGGCATAAAGTGTTTACCTATCCATGTGTGTGTGTGTGTGTCGCGGGGGGGGGGGGGGGGGGGGGGTGCACACACAATAGATGTTCGTGTGCGGCTCATAACTTTGTTGTGCATGGTTGGATTTCAAAATAATTTGGCATAAGTGATCATCATATGAAGTCGACATGTCGCGTGCAAAAAAACATGTCTTTCGCTCGAAGGTTAAGGTCACAGTGGATACTTGAAGTTTTGACTTATTCCGTATATGCGTATAGTGAAAAGGTTGTTCGTGTCCAGCTCATTACTTCCTCGTGCATAATGGGATTTAAAGAAAATGTGTTTATTATCATATGACAACACATCCCTGCCACGATAATTTCTTGTTTTTTGGCCATAATTTCAACATTTTCAGCATGCTCATCATGTCATTTTAGTAAGGTAGTAGATGTTGAATATGGAATTATCACACAAGGCAGGTGAGCAACAAAGAACATACATGAATGGAATAGACATTTGTAGTGGGCTGCATGTATGTGTGCTTTGATAAAATTAATGGGCACAATAGAAATAACATAGATTGCTACGTAGGTTATATCCCTTACCATTTTGTTGCCTTGATGCAATCTCTTTAAGGTTTTTTGAGAGACTGAAGATTTCATAATTGTAAGAGACTGCTGAACTTGTCTTTGAAAATGCATCACTTACCTGTTCATTTAGAAAAAAAGTATTTTGATTTTTTTTCATATTAAGGATGCTACTGAGTTTGTTATGCAGATACTGTTATTCCTGTCTACAATGCATTTATCTTGGCTTGCTTTTAGATACATGCATGGTATGTAGCTAGATACAGTGGTATGGCTGGTGTTTAAAATAAGCAGTTATCATTCCCATACAATTTTAACTTTAAAGCGTTGCTTGTCCTGTCTTCTAAAAGGGCTCATATGTAACAATAGTTAGAAAGGTAAATACCTGATATCTTTGCTTTGTCATATTTTATGCCATAACTACATATTTGCCCACAATGTTGATTTACCAAGTTTGTCAGTCTCCAGTGTCATTAAGCGGGGGTACATGTGTCCTTTGGACACATTTATAGTTTCATTATTACTTTAAATTAATACGATTATACGTAGGTAATTGATGACTGCCACCACTCCCCCAACCAGCCCCCTCCCCAATTAGACACTCCGTAAAAAAGCTTGCATCAGTAAACCACACCCAGCCCCCTAGCCTAGAACTAATATATTTACTTATATGGGATGGGTAGGTACGTCCCTCCCCCGTCTGCATGTTAACACCCCTCCCGTTACTCCCGTTTTTTTTTCATTTTTTCTTTAATACATACGTATTTGACTCCCAATCCTCCCCAAACCACGAGACACCACCCCCAGAAAAAAAATTCTTGCATGAGTTGTCCCCCAAACCCCTACCCTTCCCCACCTCCCTGCAAAAAATCTTCTTACATGACTAGGTATATGCCCTCCCCGAATCATTTTTTCAATAGGACTTCTTATTTGACTTAGCTTAAAATTTATTTTCCAGCACTTAGAAAAGTAGAGCGTGCTGTCCACGGACAGGTCTTGTTTATTGGTGTGCTACGTTCAACTTGATCGAGATGAAAGTGTACAAACGTACATTTCACTTATAAAATCGTTTTCAAATTGGCACCTTGCATATCTGCAATCAATAAATGTATTTGGGAAAAGTTTATGACATACCTTTATAATTTGTTATGATGTTTCATGTTTTCACCATTAGACAGCTTTACACTGGAAGTAAAAGACGTGTTTTCCGATATCAAAGAGGCTTTTGAAACTACCCTTGATAGGTTTACCTGCAGATTTTCAATATTTGGATCCTATACTTGCAAAGATCCCTGCATTGTGCCCGAAATCCCTTTTGGTTTTGTAAAGTCCGTGTTGTTTAATAAGAAAATCACAGTCGAAGCAGAGCACGGAACAGAGGTAAGTTATGGTTTGGTTGTCTTCAAATAGCGTAACAAAGCTTCAAGTAAACATTTTGTAGTTTCAGAGATGACCAAATCATTGATAAAACAGATGAATGCTAGATATCATTAAAAAAAAAAAACATTAACTGTATCATTTTATAATATATTTATTTTTTGATGTGCTTTGCCTTGTTAAAAAAACAATCCAGACGTTGAACCAGTTTTATCTGTTTAAAGTATGATAAAAACTAGACTCATTAAAAACTTGTTTTGATTAACAAATATGATTTTCTTCTATAATTATTTCCTCTATTCGTTTTGCAGATAACATTTCAGTGTAATCCAGGGTACGAACTTTCTAATCAAATGAGATCAACCTGTAAATATGGTAAATGGGATAATGACAAATTTCCTAAGTGCGATCCAAGTAAGTCAATTTTATGTAAATATTTTATCTTAGATATTAAATACAGATGCGAGAGTCTAAGGGATAATTAAAGGTACAGAAAGCATCCCATTCCAGAGACCGCCCCTTGTTTTTTTTCATACTTAGTGTATAGCACTGATACATGTGACTTCGGTTTAACGCCTTATCAAAAAGACAAGTAATGTTAGTGGAGAAACGGGGGTTCGAGCTCGTTGGATTACAGATCTGGTGCGTTACAACTGGATCACTTATCCCCTCTAAATGTTTAATGCGGATGCGGTTTTTAATTACATGCATGTATATTGGTGGCAAGGAGGGTAGAGTGACGCGTTTGACATCAGTTTTGGATAGTATTAAGAAACTAAAGATAATAAATATATTATCGAGTATAATAATGATATTTAGATCGAACCTATGCCATGGAACATTCTTTGCGTATATGTTAAAAGTTCAAACATTTCAGAGCCTTGTCAACTCTCTTTTGAGGACGGGACTTTGTATTGGATGAATTCAAAAATGTTGTCTGAAGACAATGTAAAGAGACAGACTTTTAAAAATGGGACAACACTTCAAGTTGTTTGTGAAAAGGGATTTGAAATGAAAACTTTGTCATCTCGAAATAAGAAGGAAAATATTCGCCAAGATTCAGTCTGTGTTCTTGGAGAATGGACTCCTAAATACAAATGTGATCCAGGTACATATATTTCAGATATACAGATCATAGTACTCGGTTTTGTTTTGTTTTGCATTTGCAAAGAAACATAGCGTTAGAAGAAAGATAAACGTGTTCGTATTCAACGCAATATTTCAGTTCTTGTTCAGTCAGTAACTATATAATATATCCACGGTTATAAAAAGTAAAATAAGTATTATTAGAACAGTACATATTATTTTGTTTTAGTGCAGTAAATATTTAAACTTTACAAGTTTTATTATTCTATTTTATATTATTATGTATTTTTATGTTTTGGTATTATAGGTATCAGTAAGTGAAAACATACGAAGTGAAATATGATACAATGTTGTTTTTTTTTGGTTTTCATTTTTTTTAAATAAAGGACCATGCGCGGTTCCATCTGTTCGTCATGCCCAAATTGTACCGAAGTCTGCAACATTAAGTGAACACATGGAAAAGGTAAGTGTTCAGCTAATATGTTTTCGCTGACAATAAGGAACATTAAAAGCTCTTTGAACTCAGCTTGGCCTATGTTCTCCCTCATTAAAACTTAAATGTAGGAGAAATTGTGTGAAAAACTAAATATGTATTTCAAGTACTTATGACTGCTTTAAAAATGGAATTAATTGTTGGAGCGGCTTGAACAGTTTGGTTGTCATATAACTTTAAACGTTGACGATGTACTGTACATATTTATTTATAAAGCATATTATGTTTCATTGATATTGTATTATGCATCACGTAGAAATATACACCCTAATAAATGCTTCATACTTCCTTTAGTTGGTCCAAGTAGTTGACAGGTTTTACAGTATTTTTATACTTGATGCAATTGCAGAAAATTGTTTTGGTAGCTGATAGGTTACATGCCTATTTAAGTCAAAATATTTTCTTTGCTATCAGATTATGGTTGAATGTCATAGAGGGTACCACTTCGACTCGATCAAAGAAAAGCATAAAATAATAGCCACATGTATGTACGGTAACTGGTCAACAATCATTCCTTCAGAGTGTCAGCCAGGTTTGCGATTTTGATATTTTAGAATGACATTATACTGTGTAGAATTTATCTATTTTTTTTTAAAAAAACATTGCAATAATATTTTCTCTGTATAACTAACTCACTTGTAACTCAAACTTATTGTTTGAATGGCCATAGTTAATTTAAAGCTCGTTCATAAAGTGATGCAGATACGACAGTGCGCTCGTGTTAATACTAATGTTTAATTCTTTCACCGGTGTAAACTGTACACTTTTAAACAAGGCTGTTCCTGATTGAAATTATGTGTCATATAGATTTCTCTCAACATCTTTTCAATTGGGCTTATATATATAATCCCAGAATTATGACAACCAAAGAAACGATAGAACGCATATAGCAAACAGACTTATATTATATTTTGAGTGTATGAAATACTGTGTTAAGAAAATGGCGAAAAAATGATTAAGAAATTCGCACAACGAAATAAATTGAGGAATTATTTACAAAATAAGTAGAAAGATGGCAATTTCACACCCTTCAGATCAGCTGGATATAAAGTTTACGATATTCATGATATCTCACGATATCTTCAAATCAGTCTGGCATTATTAAGAATTTATTAGGTGCCAAAACTAATATAGTCTGTCCGAAGATAATTTAAGACTTTGGCGTCTGCACTTGATGACCCATCATCGACGTCAGCCTCGGGACTGGAAACGGAAGTATTTACTTTGGGTACAAGACTGGAATAAAATTTCTTTTAAGTGAAGAAATTTCAGTTTGTGCTTAGATTGTAGTGATGGTTGAATGATTTGTTACTGACACATAATGGGTGTTACTCTGACGTAGTCTTCCAGAGAGACCTATGCAATGGCCCTAAAGTCATGCTATAGGTCAAAATATCTTATAGTTCGTGCTAAGAGTTAGTTGCTCTCCAGTGTATCTTGGCAAATTCCAACAAGACAACGTTTGATGTCATCAGCCCGCATATAAAAAAGTTACCTTCAGCTGAACATTCTTGACGGCACATGCGAGGTCGAAATCCGCGGACAAGCAAATTATTTGCAGGTCTTTAATGAAATTTACTTTGCACGAAGTATGTAATGCCTATCAAAACGATAATTTCGAATTTCAAACAAACCACTGTTTAGATATATAAATACAAAATTTCTTTACATCGGTTAACGTTTCTGAGGGTACCGTGTAACACATAAATGAATGGTGCTGTCCGAACAAAATTAAAAACGATACATCGATTTGGGCTTAAATTGTAGTGATGGTTGAATGATTTGTTACTGACACAGAATGAATGTTACTCTGACGTAGTCCTCCAGAGAGATCTATGCAGTGGCCCTAAAGTCATGCTATAGGTCAAAATATCTTATAGTTCGTGCTAAGAGTTAGTTGCTCTCCAGTGTATCTAGGCAAATTCCAACAAGACAACGTTTGATGTCATCAGCCCGCATATAAAGAAGTAACCTTCAGCTGAACATTCTTGACGGCACATGGGAGGTCGAAATCCGCGGACAAGCGAATTATTTGCAGATCTTTAATAAATTTGATTTGCATGAAATATCTAATGCCTTATCGAAACGATAATTTCAAATCCCGAACAAGCCACTGTTTAGAAATGAAAATACCAAATGTCTCGGTCGCGTTTTTAATGGTATCGCGTAACACATAAATGAATGGTGCTGTCCGAACAAAATTAAAAACGGTACATCAGCGGAGAGTGAAATGCGTTAGCAAATACTGGCCTTACACATCAGATGTATGGTTATCGTACGCTCTTCGGAAATCTTTGAAGTTACCTAATTGAGTGAGAATTGTCATCGAGGTTTGAGATATGATCCATTTTCAGAGAGTAAAATATTTATTTTTGTCTTTTTGCAAGTTATAAGGGCCTATGAAATGAATAAACAGACTTTTCATATACTCGGAATGACTGTTTTTGAAAGATAAAGGGGCTTTTATAATGACGCATACGATATTGTTTAAGCGAGAATTTCGTTATATTATACTTTTTGACAGAACGGCGGTCATGGAGAAAAAATATGAAACTATACAGCTTCAGTGTTGTGCTATTTTTTGTTTTAACTTTACTCATAGAGAGACAAACACTGCATTATTTATTCTGACACTATCCGCAATTCGCCGACAATAAACAAAGAAGGAATTGAGCGTGATGTATCATACATATTAGAGCACGATGAATAAAAGCGCGCGCCCGCTGACGTCACTGCAAACTACTTTCGGCTGTTGTTATTTGTCATTGTAAACCGAAAATTGTTTTAAAATATTTTTATAGTGAAATATTGCTATGGACTAAATTATCTTCTTTGATGTTCATATATGATAAAATTATAGATGTTTGTTAAAACGTAAATTATTGACTGATAAGCTAAAATAACCTTGTTGTTTTCATTTTCACATGGGAAATGAATAGCGGGGTACACGGAATAGCCTGTCAGGGTCATTAACCGTCAAAAATGGCATGATAAGTAGTGCACATAATTGTGTCCCTTATAACTATACAGATTTGTTAGAATGCAAATAGAATTTAACGTTTGTGAGTTCTACCGTCGAATATAGCACGGTACCTCGTTCAGAAGTGTAATTATTCAATCACTCAGGTTACGGCCTTCGTGATTAAATTAATACGCATCTGAACTCGACACCGTGCTATATTTGACGGTAGAAAGCTCGAACTTAAAATCTATTTCCTAAATATATCTTTAATATATGAACAATAAAACCAAAGCGCCACAAAATTTAAACTGAGTACACAACATTTAATAGCAGGTATAAGAGAGGCAACCATAATACACTTAGGGGTGTAGTTTTTATGTGTCTATCATATAACATTTTTAATCTAACAGAAAAGTCAACAACAGATTACATTAGTTTAGGGAGTCACCATTCAGAATATTTCAGGTGAAATGATTCAAAATTTAACGCACAGAACCGTTAAAGGCTACTTTAACTTACATTTCGAAACTCTTTATCTAAAGGTATATTATGCTGAAGTTTCAGATACAAATAACTGCTACACCATTTCTATCTAAATATAAAATAAAACTGTTTGATTTCACACAGAGAATGTTACGTTTAAAACTCTACACACTATAGGTAAACACAGTATGATTACTTAGTGTCAGTTTTTTTAAGAAAGCACCAACATAACATGACCTGTAATAGGGAATGCAGCTTCCCAAATATTGTAGCCTAATTAGACATATTCAGTAAGAATGTCCTAGATTTCAATTAATTTCTGCAACAAAAGTATTTTATGCAAAGATGGGTATTGTCTATCTTTAAATCTGGTGTAATCTTCTAGATCTTTTTACACATTTTAAGTCACATTTTAAGTCACTGAGACTAAGAATATTTGACACAATACATATCATTGCTCAAGTTGTTGACTTATTCTGTAAATTGTTTAGTTAATGGTTACAGACCCATGTCCACTAACTCTGAAGCCTGGAACATTGTACTGGGTTAATTCAAAGCTGCTGACTGAAGTCAATGGAGAGAGACAGGCATTTGAGAATGGTACACATATTCAAGTTCAGTGTGAACAGGGATATGATATGAAAAGAATGGCATCTCAAAGAAATGTGGAAAATATTCGAAACGATTCAACCTGTATTCGTGGTAAATGGAGTGATGAATATTCATGTGATCCAGGTAAATTCGTAATTTATTTATTCTTATAAAGTTACCGATTCGTCGTAAGCGATGCTAAAGGAATGTCATCAATGGCTTAAATAAAGAAAGAAGCAACACACTATATGAAATATGAACTGTTTCTCTTCGTTCAGCATTCACCAAATAAAGGTTTCAAAACACGAAAATTGAAATTAAGCAGAACTAAACAAAAATTACAATTTAACGAAAGCTATGCAACTTTGATCCGAAAAAATTGAAACAAGTACAATTGTAATGACCAACACTTTACGAAAGAAAATTCTACCTTCGCGCTGTAAGCTATTTATCAAAGAACAAAAGAATATATCAAGAAATTGAGAGGAAATTGACAGGAATGTCTAGATTTGTCACTTTTGAAACCGTTTATACTTGAATATCCACAACAGTTTTAACAATCAATTACAAGATTTATGATCAAATTATATTGACTATACTGTCCTTTTTTGAAACGTTGTATGTCAAAAAAAATTACATTTTACAGACGCTTCATATGATTCATATTTATTTGATATCAAAGGTACAGGTATGTGTGGACAAAATCTCAAATTAAATGAAATAATGTTTCAATTTCAGGGTCATGTATGGTTCCGACAGTCCTCAATGCCCGTTTATTAACTAGAGCTGAAAAATCATATGAACACTCTGACGAGGTAATATGCAGTGAAGGTCTAACACAAATAAGTAAATTGAATGTATTGAGGACCAGTACATTGAGATTTAAGGTTATATTGTCTTCTGTATTGATTTTAAACTCCGAGCCATGCTGTTAAAAATGTGGGATCATTTTCATTACACAATATTCCTAAGCAGTAAAAAAAGCCAATGTTCGAAATATGAACTCATCCATTTTGTGGTTGCACTGTTTCAACTGACATGATTTCTTATTTTAGGTTAAATTTAAATGTGATGAAGGCCACCATTTTAACGAAAACGACTCAGGAGGCAGAAAGAGGAAATTTAAAGCAACCTGTAAACTCGGGAATTGGTCAGAGAGCATTCCATCAAGGTGTAAGCCAGGTGTGCAATTCTGATTTTACCATGAGTACCTATTAAAATAACTGCAAAATTACAGTTACACAAAGTTCCATATACTTTTAACTTTTATGCAGAGGTATATCTGCTCATGTCAATTACACGTCAACTTGACGCCTTGTTTTATACAACAAAGTTCATGGTTTTAAATAGAAATGACTGCTTTTAAGCCCATTTCATAAAAAGAATTGGCTGATGTGCAGTTCATATTCAATAATCTGATGATTTTTTTAAGATCTATACTAAAACTAATTTTGGAATAGTGATTGATCATTTTATATTTTCTTTTTCATTTGCCATTTTACGCGTTTACAAATTTGAAATTCGTCATCGATATGATGTGATACAGTAGCAAGGGCAATCATTTAGGGCAGATGAAGAGGAACTGAAGTAACTTAGAGAAAAAAATTTGAAATCATCTAGTAATAAAGTCATTTCTTTTTAAAAAGTGTGTGATAGAGAGTATCTTTAAAATGAAAACATTTTTATAAGCTCTTTCTTATGTTTTCAAGCTAATTATTGACATGAGACTTACATATGATTTTTGTTTATAATCTAAAGACAGCTGTAAACTAAGTCTGAAAGATGGTTCGAAATATTTCATAAACAACCACACTGATGAGATAAAAGAAGAAGCCTGGATAAAACATGAGACAATAATTCGGTTAGAATGTGAAGAATCTTTTGATATTGTCAATGAAAATGACAGAAAAGTAGATGACTTCAAGGACCCAGTTAAAGTAACATGCTTTCAAGGACAATGGAAAAATCCACATTACTGCAAACAACGTAAGTTACTCACCAAAGTTTGTATCCATCAACAAAGTATTGTGACGAATTTGTATTGTTTATAGTTTCCGTTTTGAATAAAAAGTTTCTTGATTATCATTTGCAAAGAGTTGAAACAAGTACAAGTATTAATTGAAAAATATTTTAAGCAAACATAAGTGCTTTTTTAAAAATAAATAATGAGTAAACTATTCAAAAAATTCGACAGATTATTCTAATTACAATCACTCATATTCATAGAATGTAAAACAGTCAATGTAACGGATGGAATTTTGGTGAGCAATGAAAACAACTTCACTGTTGGCGATCGAATTTCACATGGCGAGAGCGTAAGTCAGCATTTTTTCATGTTATAAAAATATAGATGTCAAAAACGTATATTGTCATTATTACACATCTAAGATAAGGGTAATTTGAAAGGTTTAGTAATTATTTAATATAGTACTTATTATCAATTGTTGTGGTGTTGTGTATGACTGAACAAATTGTAGCATTTTCTTTCAATAAAGGTAATCTTGAAATGTGACGGCTTTGAAGATAAAGACGTGAAATGTGACGACGGCAAATGGAGAGGTAATGTTCGATGCACTGATGAGATTAGTAATATCTCTGTACATGTGTCGCCAGGACCTCAGACTACAGAGGACATGTCAGGAATAAAAAAAACTACAGAAGGTACTTAATGAAATGTTAAACCTGCAACAATGTACTATAGCGCTTCCTTTGTTGGTCAAGTTAAGTTTGTTAACTAGAAAATCTTGTAAATTCATTTTTTTTCTAAATTGAATACTCGTTTTATATCCAGACAATCTCATCTTAGTCTGATAAAATTACATTGAAATACCTTATCTTTCTTGTTAGCATACTGTACGCAACCTGTATCTGATTTTAATTTTTACACTCATATTCATATCCCAGTTACAAAACAATCGGCAAGATATTGTAAATAATATAGGAAGACTTTTCTGTTTCTGTTTTATTTAGATTCACATTCACCGCACGACGAAGAAAGTACAGAGTACATTGATAATAGTACGGCTGATTCCGATCATGATCAAAATACACAAACAAATACAGAAACAAAAGGTGTGTTCAAATTGTGTCTATAGTCATTAAGCCTAACTAGGCTAGGACATAACATCACAGTAATATTCTGCAAGTTTAAAAGTGTCACACGTGCCTCATCTTAATTTGTTCTATATCCTTTGCTCTCCACCACTTTTCATATTTTAGATCCTAAAAATATATGTAAGCAGTTGACATAAATCTTAAGTACTTTGTTCAACGATCTTTAGACATGTCAAAAGGGCAGCGATCGAAATTACATATTTAATTAACCTCTTTATAATAACATCTATATACAGTATAAAGACACGCATACACAGTCACCCCAGTACACATTATTACATAGATAAGCAGTGAAGTAGAGCTTTATATTTAAAGGAAAATATTAATTATTTATTTCATTAGCAGGTTGTACTCTTCCATCGGATAATAGGTATAAGTTCATGGTTGACTACACCGTAGAATATAAAGGGAAAGTAGTAAGTTCTTGTTATGTTTTATCTTATTGTCCTTAAAATCACATCAAGTGTTCCTGTTTCTGTTAAATTGTCAATTTCAGTTGTTTTTGTCCTTTAAATTCTCCAGGTCCATTTTGAAAATAAAGAACTTGAACAACTTGCCCTCAGATAGAACAACCATGCGGTATAATACAGGTCTGTAACGAAATGTATTCATTTCATTTAAAGATAAAAGACGCTATTAAGTTTATTCATATCATCATGACAGATCGATGATGTATGAATGCTTACAAACAAGGTTCTAAATTATAGAACAGTAAGTGCCATTTTGAAAATAGAACTAACTGTAAACAGTATTATTCGTTTGTATTAAGGATTAATGTTTCTACTTGAAATCAAAGAAACTGGTGGTTGGGAAAAGAAGTTTCTGAGAGCAAATTGTTTTGATGAAATATATGCAATTTATTAATTCTTATTCACAGTTTAAGTGAATTCATTTTTTTGAGTAAACATAAAATGATGAGATCTGAAATACGTTTGAGGACATCGATTATTATTCCTTTCTGTCTAAAGAACATATACAGAAGGGTAACTTTAATAAAACCCGTTATCATTCAGTCATTGTTAAACATTTCTTAAAATAGGCGAACCTCTAAATATATAGCTTGATATTTGTATATCGTTTATATGGTGAATCTTCTGAACTAAACAAAACCTGTCAAGTTACAAATGTATCTTTTATTATTTCTTTAAGTTACGAAGCGGCGATACCTTGATTGTGATGTGTAGATGGTTTGACTACGATGACTATCTTTATTATGGTGATGAAAAAGAAACGGAACAAAATGCAACATGCAACGGAACTGTTTTGTCTCAAATTAAGATTGACTGTAATTATGGTAGGCAACAGTAGAACAATATACTGGACTTTTTTTATTTATGCTCAAGCATGTTTCTGAAATCTGTGTCAAAATTTTACATCCTATTGATCAAAACCAAGATTTGGCCATAATTAGAATTTGTTTATATTTTCCGAAGGTATTTTTGTATATAAAAATTCTATTTTGAAAATACATTTGATTATTCAGAATGCAAAAGTCGCTGTTCCATAAGATATGACTTAACATAACAAAATGATACAATGATGCAGCAATGGAGAAAAAGAAAGTTAATACTTTTTGTAAACCTGGCTTAAGATTTCCTGCATGGCATAGGTATATTTTTCAGGTTCTTGTTATAAAAAAATCTTCTTTGATATTCATTTTGTTACATATCTCAAATAAGTCTTGATAAGAAAACATTTTTAAAGATTTAATTAGTCTGCGTTCAGTAACACTATTTGTGAAAGAAGTCACCATAATGATAGCGGTTTGTATCTGATAGCTAACATCTGAGTTACAGTACCACTGTAATCATCAATACTAAATACATTTCCTTTCAGCTCAATCAGAAACATGTAACGAACTGCAGAATGGACAAGTTTTAAAGGTGTTTGGCCAATATAATGTATCGTGTAACAAAGGGTTTTCACTGAATCTAATTTCTGAAAATTCTTTATGCACTTGTGAAGATGGAGTTTTGAAAAGTGTAATTGGAAGCCAGATACCTAAATGCATACCAGGTATCACTTTTTACTTTTCTTTTTATTGTAACAAATCTGCATTTGAATGCCTTCTCGTTGAATATTGTAATGGTTATGTGTAACATGAATGCCCATTTAGCTAGTCACAAAACAAAGTGTCAGGTCAGATGAACTTGAATGAGAACAATAGAATATGGCAACTGATATGTAAGTTCTATAAGATTGAACAGTCAATAAAAATAGTAAATGGGGCTTTCTGTTTATTAGCTCACCTGAACAGGATGCTAATATTGTCCACCACTAGCTTAAAACAACATATCCTTTGAAACCACTAGGCCGAAAAAGAAAAAAAATGCAGTAATAATTCCTGCATAAAGTTCTACCTATCTTTTCCAAAAATAAATTCCCTTTAGAACTCTGGCTTTTTATGATGACAGACAGAGAAGGTTTTAAAATCTTCCCGTTTGAAACTACAAGGCCTTGAGGTCAGGCATTTTCCATACAAACCAGGAGTCGTCTAGTAAGATTGTTCAAATTATCCCCAGAGGGTAATTTGTGGCTCTGATCCATTAATCACTTTATTTTACATAGGCATGTGAAGGAAAGACTTAAAACTATTCTTGTTTGAAATCACAAAAGACCTAGAGATGATAAGTGACGTCGTTTTCTCGATGACGTCAAATTGACCAGATAGTTGATTTTCATGTCACGTCAGTTATCATCTCTAGGTCCAAAGTGTTTAATTTATCCCCCTTGGGTAGAAATTGACCGCCCCAAGAACCCTGTTGGTGTTGAATCTAGAATTTTTGAAACCATTCTTCAAAGGCCATAGACCTTAAATAACTTGTATAGAGCTTTGTATTGCTTACCTCTGCAAAGATTGTTCAAATATTTCCCTTGGGTCAAACTCGATCCCACTTTGGCGTCTCTTGTATAACATAATACTTTGAAAATCTTCATATCTTTAACTGTATGCCCTATAGCTAAGATAGTTTGTATGTAGGATTGTTTGATGGACCTCCACCACTATGTTCCTGGGATCAAAATTGGTCCCACCCTAGGGAGTCTTTTTTATTTAAAATACAAAATCTTTGAAAATCTTCTTGTAAGAAATAGTATGCTTAAGAAAATTAAATTGTGTATGTTACATTGTATAGCTGACCTATACAAAGATTGTTAGAATTATCTCACGAAAGTTAAAATTTACCCCGGGGTCACTTAATATATACTTGATATATTGGAAAATAAAATAATCCCCGTACTGCTTTTAAGGAATCTTCATGTACACATTATTGACGTAGTTCTTAACCTTTTTAGACTTGATGTTTTTCTTAAGCCTCTCACCTACTTTTTGTTTCACAGTATTGAAATTTGAACTATTTGCGCAATTTTGCATGCAGATTTCCGATTTTGATAGAAGCTGTGATTGACCTTGACATACTGACCTTACTTATTGTTTTTGCAGCTACAGTATTGAAATTTGAACTTTACTTATAATTTTGTATGAGCATTTCAACTTTGACCTTAGTCAACATTGACCTTGTACTACTGACCCTTTTACTTTTTTGACGCTGTTTCTATGAAATTTAGACCAGATGTACAATTTTGCACGTAGATACTAAATCTAAAACTTAGTGAATTTACCATGATTCCTTAATTTGCCTTGCTGTTATAACTATTGGTACTTCGATGAGTGATAAAGAGCCGTCACGTCCCTTTTGTTTGATTATTATTTTCATTTTGGTTTCTGATTACAGACAATTGTGACCTTCCATATCGGATTGATGATCGTCTTTCTGTGACTTATAGAGGCGGTGTAAGTCTGTCAGGTGGTTCCACAGTGAGAAACGGAGATACTGTTTTCTTCAACTGTTCAAAGGTAGACGTTCAAAAGTACGAACCTTTGAACAGACGGTTTAAATGTGTTAACGGTCAATGGATCGAAGATGAAAGAGACAAATCCTGGACATTTGGAAATAACGGAACGTTTCCATCCTGTAGGGAAGGTAATGCTCGGTTTAAATTTATTGGCGCAAGTTTTATGTATTTCAAGTTCAAACTGCGTCAGTATAAACAGATTTTTAAGAACATTTTTCATTAAGATGACACTTTTTAGTTCAATAAAAATACGGTTAGAATATTGTTTCAATTGGTTTCATTTGACATGCCTTTAGTTTCCCAAAGTGAGTGTTTTGGGGCTTTACATTGTTTAAGGTGTATCTGAAAAGTCTCAAAGTTTGATATATTTACGTACTAGTTTAATTTTGTCTATTGCATGGAAGCATTTAAACAAACTGACATTGTTTAATAATCTTTCAGTTATCTTTCGTATTACTACTTTTATAGTTACAAGTATTGAAACAACACCAATTCCCTACGGCCTCAACACATATATGAACTGTAATTTAGCTTCAGTTAACAGTCTTGTTACAGAAATGAATCTTTTCAAAAATGACATTGATTCCTGGTGTTGCTAGTCTGATCTTAGTTTATTGTCACTATGACAATTTCTTTACGAAGAGCTTATTCACACACGCTTATCATGCATACTATTGTTTATTTTTAACTATAGAACAGCTTTCAAGGTTTATGAGTATTTTCATCTTACTTGAATAACTTTAAGAAAAAGTTTGTCTTATTTGCCTAATTATGTTCTGGCCTAACAAACGATTTCTAAAAAAAAACAGTTCCATGAACTGTTGCATTTGTTTTACTAAAATGAAATGTGTCTGCTTGGTACACGCTTTACCAGTAAGCAGAACAATAATTTTCTTCTTGTTTGATAGATGATAAAAATGAGTCTAAGTTAAGAACGCTGAAAAAAGGAAAGCATGTCGATATGCTGTCATAAGCTATCCCTGTGCCTATCAGTCAGAATAATAAAACCACAAAGAAACTTGTTGAAAAAGCTTATACATTTCTTTTCATAATATTACAAATGAATCATAGATATACGTTAATCTATTTTACCGGTATGTTAATGAATCAGTCAAATATAAACGTAAAGCTTTTTTCAGTTGTCTTCAATTATCGGAAAGTTCAGAATACAGAATTAAGCAAACATGTTTCATTTCATCAAATTAATTTCACATGTTTATCTTTTTAAAGCCAGATGTAAACCGAAATGTCTCAACGGAGGTCTATGTCACAAAGACAACGAGTGTGACTGCCAGCATATGACAGAAGGAGAACGTTGTGAAAAAAGTAACTCTTGCAAATATTTTTTCCAATCTTTGAATCTTTGGCATTATTTATATTAGAAACACTACTTAACATTTATTTTCATATTTCCGTAGAAGAAAACCATTTTAAATTACTTTCGTTGAAGCTGTGTTGTTTTAAATTATCTTTTTTTCTCAGATTTATCAGAAGGTGTATGTTTTTACAAATTTGCTAGATACAAAATGATATATTTACATCTGTTCGATATAAATTGTATGGAGAACAAAACAACAAAATTTGTCTTTGCAGTGACAAAATGAATCGTGTTCAGCTCGGCAAGCTTTTATGGATCGATTGTTGTTCGTAGTGAATTTACGTTTTTGCATATAAAATTTTCCCTGACATCCGAGAATACTAAATTCCTGTAAGACCCCACTCTTGTAGTAATTTTTCTGATGAAACCAAATAGTATAAAGCGTTTGCATTTTTGCATGTTGCTTTGTCTAACTAGCCTTTTAGCAGTTTCTAAGTACTGTACCTGTAATCATAATTGGTCCAGACGTTACGTTTTACACCTGGATGTATTGGAAAATCTTACTGAGATGATCCCATCTATAACTATCAGGCATCGAGCTTCATTGTTCGCTTTGTTTGGAGCAAACGGTGATCTTGGTGCAAAACTCAATAACCGAAAATTTCAAAATTATTTTGCAAGAACTTGAAACCGATTCGTACTTTCGGGATTAAAAGTGTAGGCATATGTTTGTATTTTCCAATAATTTATAGTATTTAAAAAACAATCGTTAAATTTAAATTTTAATATAAAGTTCTTTTAATGTATTTATGTAAAGAATGCACATAACTTGCCCTTTTGCTGATTTTATTTTGCGCAAAAACTAAACAACTGACGTCACCGGATTTACAGTCTACTTTTGGAAAAGAAGACAAAGAGTGAACAGCTTTGATTTTTAAGTATTTTGAGTATAACTCGTAGATTCTGTTAACCTTTTCATTAACATAATAATTACTTCACTAAATAAGCAACCAGGCGATTATTTTAAGTATATCTGCAGTAATTACATATACGGATTCGTGAATTCGTTTAGAGAATAGTTCTTCGACATCAGCTCAGTTTCTCTTCACATTTGATAGTAGTTCTTGGTCGTTTGAAAGTGAAATAAATTTGAGGAGACCAAGACAGTTAATTTGTACTGAGACTTAATACAATACATTGGTCAGCAAAGTTAAATAATTTCAAAATTATTTTTCTAACACTCTCTCGAACTTAATTTCAAATAATTTGTTTACATCTCAAATATTTAACAGTGGTTACTTTTTTGTCTTTTATATAAACATCCTTTCTAGAATTTGCATTTCTATGAAAGGTTTATGTATAATTGTTTTTCCTTATTTAGACGTATGGTACAGACTTCTCTGTTTTTATGACATCCTAAGATTATATCAGCTGAGAGATTTATCGTTTTGCTTATGTTTCTTTACTTTTAGTTATTTTATTTTGTTTGAATTAAAATTAAAACTCTTGTAACTTAAAATTAAACAAAAGAAACGAATGAATATATAAATTAATCCTTCGAATAACTAACTCGAGGAGATTTTCTTTTATCTATATCTAAGAACAGAAAATAGTACGACAAGTCAGTTAAACCAGAGTTTTCTTCCTATAGTTATGATCAAATTTTAAAAAAATGCAGGTGGTTACTTTAGTATGCAAACACAAGTAATGAGTTCTAAGCTTGTTTTTGCAGTTGGTACACATTGTTTTGAAGATAATGCTAATTAATGAAAGGAATGGATGTTTATGAACGATAGGTCCAATGTGATAAAAGAGGATATGCATGATATCATCACCTATCAACTTATGCTTAAACATCAAGAGAAAAACGTTTCAGCAGAGCTATGTTTTTGTGCTCATATAACATTATTAGAGTTTAAGAAATGGATAAATCTAATATTTTTTAATTTTAATGTCTTAGGTTTTTTTACATGGTATCATTAGGCGAAATAATTTGTTGTTTGTTTTTTTTTCTTTTGCGTAGACACACATAAACAAACCTTGAAATAATTCTCCAGTAGGCCATAAGATCCTAATTCCTAAAATTAGATCCACACAGTTGATATCACCCAGTATTTGCTGAATAATCATCACTGGTAGTGTACGCATGGTCATATGTAAATCATAAAAAAATATGTCTTTAGCTACAAAGCTTACATTTTTTTAGCCATTTATTTTCTTGACCTAAGGTTGAAAAAAATTCATATGATGTTTCAAGTGAAACGTGTTGATTCTTAAAACAAGCCCAAAGCTTTTCTATTTAACTTGTAGGCAGCAACGAAGATTGGCTTTTTAATTATCACTTAAATGGCACATCATGACTTAGACTCCTTAAAACATAATGTGGCTTTTGTAATTGCACCTTTATCAAGTTAGTTCAAGATTATTTGAGACATTTTTAATGAATATCAATTAAACTTCACACTTAACATTGTTTAAATTTGGATTGAGTAAGCGATTTAATGCCATGATGAATATGTTTTAGCTGTTTCAGAAATATGAGATTCTTTTCAGTTATGTGTAATAATGAATGCACTGAAAATGGTGGTGAATGTGTCGCCCCCGGAAATTGTAAATGCCCACCAGGACGATATGGACCAACCTGTAACATAAGTGAGTACATTCATTTATACTCTTTGTTTTGACTTTCTAAGATAAAAACATATAATGTATTCTGAAGTTTTCAGACTAATATCATACCTTAAATATTTTTGTGTATTGTTCTTAGTGAAAAAAGTACTAAGAAGAAACTGACTGATTAAATGCTATTGCGTAAACTGATGATGGAAATTTTGGCAGGTTTTTGTATATTGTTATTTTCACCTGGAATTTCAAGAAAGAAAACAAATTATAAATTAATATGATTATTTCTATGTTTCACAAATTCATACTGTAGAGTCTGGACAAGAATAAATACAATTTTATGATATCATGAGAACTTTGTTTTTATCTAACGCGAAAGCGTGGAGTTACTATCTAAACTCTTATAAAACAATGTTTTGATCGTATAGACTGTGAGTTTTGCGCATACTCACAAGAACTGTCTTCTAATTCCGCCAATAGGATTTCCATTAAAAATCTTCATAGAAGGCGAAGCAATATTTTTGACATAATTAATAAGGGATTGATTGAAAAATGATTGAACATTGAAACAAAATAGGGAATTAATAACTGTGTCGAAGAACTGTCAAATAACAAAATTGTCAACACCTGATAATATCTTTGTTTCTTTTCTATATTTTAATTCTTTAATGCCTTTTTTCAACGTTAAAGATTCATTATTAGTGATAAAAACATTTTATCGAAATGTTATTCTTTTCACCATTTAAGATATAGTTTCTCGTAAATCAGAAATTGGACAAAGTTAAACCTTTGGGTTCTTCGTAAAAAGTCACTTGAGTGAAATATATGTCTTGTCTTGAAATATGCAGACACTTCAGACGACTCGGAGATAAGAAATTTAAAATTGTACTAGATTTAAGCAATTGTTTAGATACATAAAATTTGTAATACATACTTTAATTTCAAAATGCATGTTATTCAATCTGTTTTAGAAGGCTGCACTCTTCCAAAGCTAAGTGCTAAACCAAAAGGTAACAAGATGATCTACCAGCCAGGAGAAACGGTATCAGACTTGCAGTGTGATTATGGCTACATATTGTCATCACAAAAAGAAATGACATGTAAAGACGACGGGACATGGTCCAATATTGTGCAATGTGAAAAAGGTATTTCATAGATTTTATTATGCCCCCCCCATCAGTCGAAGATGAGTGGGGCATACTGTTTTGCAGATGTATGTCGGTCGGTAGACACTTTGTTTCCGATCATTATCTAGAGAACCCTAGTATTCACTTTATTCAAACTTGACATTTGGGTTGGCCATGATTAGTATATGACACCTGTAGTTTTCCAGGTCATTAAGTCAAAGGCCAAGGTCACAGTGACCTTGAAAAGCAAAACAGTTTCCGATCAATAACTATAGAGCGCTTGTGAATAGGTTGCTAAAACTTGATATGTAGGCTGTTCATTGGCTCTTCAGACTTGCTATGCATATTGATCTGTTCAGGAGATGACCCCTATTTCTATGAGGTCACTAGGTTAAAGGCCAGTATCACGGTGGCCATAAACCATTAAGAGGAAAACAGATTCTGATTGATTACTAGAGAACTATTGGACCGTGCTGCCTTAAAACTTTCTACCTACCTACCCATGCAGTTTCTATACTCTTTCGTGTTGTTCTGCAGTAACTGAATTTTATACATGTTGAAACCATTGTCATTGTCATAATCTACAGTTCCTCTCATTCATTTACTTGCCATGGCCAATAACTTTTGATGTCAGAAGCCCCTATCATCGGTCCTTTAATGTACTGACACAATTCCCTGTGCTTCTACCTTCCTATACTTTTATGGCTGCCTCTAGCAATAAGGCGAAAGGGGGGAGGATTTTGTTTTACAAAAATCTCTTGTCAGGTAAAAGAATATAATCTTAAATGTCGTCTAATTCAAATGCAGAGAAGACTTTTGGCTATCTACTCTGGGACTTACTATTAACCCAGATCTACTAAAAAGAACATCAAGTGTCTGATATCAAGATGAACAAGTGTATTCCTTTACCTTTTGATATCTTATTTCATTCTTGACCAAGATACAATATATTAATTATAAGCATATTGAATTACAATCAATAATGCAAATCAAATGAGCTTTATACCGGTAATACCTTTCGCACTAACGTGTATGTTTCGACAATATAAACATGATCTGAAACAGTATGCATCTAAAAATGAATACTGCTCGAGTATTTAATCTTGTCTGAATATTATGCTTATTTTTCTCAAGGTTTGTTAATTCAAATGAAACCTACCGTTGAATTTCACAGCTGATTTTTTTCTCACGGCGCAACAAGCTGTTAAGATCAATTTAGGTGTAAAATTTGAACCATCACTAATCTGGTGTTACTCACTAACAGTACTTACGTAAATGTTTTTCTAACGGTCCAGCGGTTAGCGTCAGCATCTTTATAACTGAAGTATTATGGTCTAGGCTTGGTCCGTTTGTTTTATTATTATTATTTTTAGCTCAAATGAGCACAACGTGCTCATGGTGAGCTTTTGTGAACCCCCTCCGTCCGTCGTTTGTCGTCTGTCGTCAAGAATTTCTTAAAACAACATCTCCTCTGAAACCAATGACTGCGCATTAACCAAACTTCACAGGAATGGTCCTTGGATGGTCTCCTATCAAAGTTGTTCAAATGGTTTCGGTCCGTTGCATAAGTTGGTTACAGTGCAAGAAAAGATGTTAAAAATGCAAATTCAAGAATCTTCTTGTCTAAAAGTACATGGCCGGGAGCTTTGATATTTAATATATGACATTATCTATAGGTCCTCTACCAAAGTTGTTCAAAGTATGCCTCTAGTCTCAAAATTGGCCACGCCTTCGGGAGTCATAGGTTTTCCTCATATGTATATAGTAAAAACTTAAAAAAATTATCTACTCTGAAACTAAATAGGCCAGAGCTCAGATATATGGTATGAAACATTGTCTAATGGACCTCTATCAAGATTGTTCAAATTATAGCTCTGGAGTCAAAACTGGTCCTGCCCCAGGGGTATCATGCGTTTTCCATATAAACATATAGTAAAAACTTTAAAAATCTTCTTCTCTGAAAGCACAAAGGCTAGAGCTTAGATGTTTGGCATTCGCCGCTTTCACACAAATAACAATCTGTCCTCAGGTGAGTGCTTTGGGGCCAATGGCCCCCTTGATTATTTTTTTCTTAAAGACAAGGTATACTTCATTTCTTTCATTCGGCATTCAGTTTTTAATGTTTAACATATGAAATTGAAGCACTAATTGATTCATGAATAAAACACTAGATTGTTGTTTCTTACAATATCAGAAGAAACGGAAGCTACATAGAACGATAATGAAATACATCTTGGATAAATGATGAAAGAAAAATAAAACGAGTAAACATTTACGATGATTTTTATTTACTTCCCTTTAGAAGACCTGTAATATAATTATATGGTATTGTTAAATACACTTATCAAAAAGAAAAAAAAAAACATTTAGTAGAAGTCGAGACTTACTGAAGATCAGCTATGAGGTGCATTATGGCATTATTTGCAGAGCTAGACGATTAGTTTAAAATATATTGTTTGTATTCAAGAAATATTTATTATAAAAGGTATCAGCTGACAATTTGCATAATCGTACTATTGATATTATTTCAATCCAAAACCGAAATGTATGGATTTAATTTGGACGTGTAACTATGCATATATATGAAGTTAGTATGTTAATTCTTGGTAAGATGACCATCATGTTACCATGATCATGATTTCTTTACCATTTTGCATTATAAAATCAATTTATGAAAACGTTTGATGCAACTGTATTATTTTTATACATAGCTATACATGAATATTTCATAAGTTTTTGTTTCCTTTTTAGCCATTGTTTACTTGATCAGAGTGAAAACAGTAGCAAACAGATGGGAAGGGGTAGGAACAGATGCTAATGTTTATATTTATCTTCATGGTCATGGTGGGAAAACCGATAGATTAAGCCTTAGAGGTAGATTTGAATCTGGCATTCTAGATGAGACAAGAATTTATGCTAAAGACGTTAGACCAGTAAGTACACACAATTTGAAAACAAAAATAACAAAAAAACACACCCGGTAGAGAGCAAACATTCTTTCGCTAGAGTCTCCCTTTTACGCTCTGACATAGATTACCATTCATTTACATGTATTAAGCACATATTATATTTAAAATGTTATTGTACATAGTAACTTCCTTAGAAATAGTGTTTATACTGTTCATATATTGATAGTTATGCAATATCGCTGAGAGAAAATCGAACTTTATTATTAAAACAATATTTAGATAAGAACATAAATTACTCAAAATGTAAGAATAAACATACGACGAACTGGCAGTTTACTGTTTTGCATACTATTTTTAAATTTTATTTCTTCACAAAAGAAAAAAAGTACTATATATTAAGTCTCTATCCAATGATTTATTAGAGTTTTTAGCGTCTGAACATACCGACCCTTTATCTAATTTATTTGAATATTGAATCTTCTAAAGCAAAACGTTGAAATATAATATCATTATTTTAGATCGCTGGAGTTTATGTTGGTCACGACGGGAAAGGACATTACTCAGATTGGTATCTTGAGTTCGCTTCCATATTTGTTGAAAATATGAATGAATATTATGTCTTCAGAGCAAATCAATCAGTTTGGATAGATGAAAAAACAGATAAATATTTACCACGACAAGGTTGGTGGCTTTACTTTTATCAAACTAAACAATTCAAATCTACAGTTATATTAAAGGTATTTACAAAGCGATGTTAGCTTATTATTAAAATTTCATAATTTTTGAAACTGGAAACTTTGAAATACAACTCAAAATGCCGGTTCCTTTTTTCTCTTTCGAAAGATCCTTACAGTTTAAAGAAGACTTGAATTTCATGATTACAATAAGAAAGTAAAACAAATGTACCAAAGATATTTTTTTACAAAAATAGACGCATTTTTATATATATTGCAGGTTGCATCTACACCTACGATAAAGGTAATACCTGGAGACCTAAATGGCGTATTATAGACTATAAACATATCGGAAAAGATGAATCGATGACTCTGCGAGCATGTCAGCAGATGTGCACTGAACTTTCGGATTTTCGATGTGTATCCGTACAGTATACGAGGACAGATAAAAATTGTTGGGGCTTTAGTGTTTTGGATTTTTACTTTTTTTCGTATGAAGCTGGAAATCGGGAAAAGCTAGTATATCTACAGGGGTGCAAACGCCCTTAATGGATTGATTTTCTAATCACAGCTGAAACTATATATATATGACAAAAAATAAAACAAAACAACTAGAAGACTCCTTATGATGGTTTTATAAAATATCGAGTATAAATCGCGGTCATAGGAATAAACACATGCTGAACAGTAAAGATTCGCTATGGGACAAGTCAAAAAGTGATATTTATAAAGAGTTAGATTCAATTAAATTGTAGAAAAAAATCGCTGATTTTGCATGATTTTGAATGAATATAAGCGGTTTAAACAGCAGAACATCACTTTTAACTGTCAGATTTTTTTACGCTGTTCTGTATTCACATAAGATGAAATGCATATTAAGACAAAATATAAGAAAGATACAATAAAACATCCAGATGGATAACAGTTTTGTTTTAACTTTATCTGTTTTTTAAATTTTATTTAGATATACGATATGTGAGTCGTTTCTTAAATGTCAGAGGATTTTTTTTAAGATAAACTGAAATAACTTCATTCGTGTCATGCAGTTTATACTGATTTAACATTTCAAGTTTTCCTCACAGATGTTTCTATGAACAGTATTTTAATGTTTTCTCTTTGTTACCTCGATTTAACTCATGAATGTATTGTTCTATCAAGATTAACGAAAAGTTTGAACAATAAGATTGTAGTATGTCATCAGATTGCTTCCGAAGGAATTGTTATCGTCTTAAACTAAATCCATGAGCAATAACCTATAGCCTTTTTCGCGGTCGGTCAGGATAAAAGTGATGCCAAATTGTTCTCATAGCTATTGATGTAAAACAAAAACCAACCACACAGCAGTGGTGTTTTACTTTAATGTTTGCATTGTATAGTATTATGATTTTATTCACTGCTTTAACACTTATATCTTGAAAATATTTGCTTGAATACAAACTAATCATTAAAATTTGATTTTAAGATGAAACCCGATTACAGGATGTCGTTTAAGAAATATCAAGGATCCACCAATCGCAAATAAATTTCGGTAAAATTTTGGTTGCACGATTTTCAAACAAAAATAATTCAAAATCGGGTTGTTAACGATTATTGACTAAACAAACACAATTTATAACCGTACATGACATAGGAATACAACAGTCTGCACTTATTGAAACATTTTGTCAAAACTAGATCATTTTCGACTGGATTTCCGCCACTTAAAATCCGTAATTGAAAATGGTGTGAAAGACGTTTTGGACGCAGTATCCCAACTGTTTAAATACATACGTTGCTTTCTTGTCGGAAGCACATGATACAAATGCAAAATTTTCTCGGCTTACGTCAAAACGAACTTAGATGTATAAAGAGGATTCGCTGCGCAAATCTCACCTATGTAGACATCTTTCTCCTTGATCTGAAGCTTATAGGTTCAGGTTTGAATTAAGACAAGCGGGCTCGACATTCTGCCAGTGGGCATGTCTTCTTTATTATTATTATTTCTAGCGCAACTGAGCACAACGTGCTCATGGTGAGCTTTTGTGATCCCCCTCCGTCCGTCGTCAACAATTTCTTAAAACAACATCTCCGTTGTTCCAATTATGCCTCTAGTCTCGAAATTGGCTACGCCCTCGGGTGTAATAGGTTTTCCTCATGTGTATATAGTAAAAACTTTAAAAGAAATGCTACTCTGAAACTCAATAGGCTTATGCTTTGATATTTGGTATGAAACATTGTCTAACTGACCTCTATCAAATTATAGCTCTGGGGTCAAAACTGTTATACGTTTTCCATATAAACATATGGTAAAAACTTTAAAAATCTTCTACTCTGAAAGCACAAGGGCTAGAGCTTATATATTTGGCATTCACTGCATTCACACAAATAAGAGTCCGTCCTTAGGTGAGCGCTTTGGGGTCAATGGCCCTCTTGATTATTTTTTTTTCTTAAAGGCAAGGAAAACTTCATTTGTTTCATTCAGCATTCAGTTTTTAATGTTTAACATGTGAAACTAAAGCACTAATTGCTTCGTGAATAAAACATAAAACTTGTTTCTTACACTATCAGAAGAAACGGAAGCTACATAGAACTATAATGAAAAACATCGTTGATAAATGATAAAAAAATGAATAAAAACGAGTAAACATTTACGATGATTTTATTTACCTCCCTTTAGAAGACCTTCGATATAATTCTATGGTATTGCTAAATACACTTATCAAAAAGAAAAAAGAAACATTTAGTAGAAATCGAGGCTAACTGAAGATCAGCTATGGTGTGCATTATGGCATTTTTTTAAAGCTAGACGATCTTGTAAAATATATTGTTTGTATTCAAGAAATATTTATTATAAAGGTATCAGCTGACCATTTGCAAAATCGTACTATTGATGTTATTTCAATCCAAAACCGAAAATGTATGGATTTAATTTGGACGTGTAACTATGCATATTAATTATATGAAGTTAGTATGTTAATTCTTGGTAAGACGACCATCATGTTACCATGATCATAAATTTTTTACCATTTTGCATTATAAAATCAATTTATGAAAACATTTGACGCAACTATATTATTGGGGGGCGAATACTTTCGCCCTCCAAAGGTATAACTATGCTTGCCAAATTTTCAGGAAAATCGAGACATTTCACATTAGATTTCAGAGAAGTAGTAATCCTACGCTTCGAAATAGTTCGATCATTTTTTCATAAATGAATTGAAAATTGTTAATCAATGATGGACTTTTTGTTCAGCTTTGATAAAGGTTCTTTATTATGTGTTTATTTTTATTTTCAAATGAGACCAAAAACCGAACACTTTTTACTGAAACAAAGTGATTACGCGCATTGATTTCGCAATGTCGGATCATATTTCTTAGCTTACGGTCATTTTGGATCGTGCAGCCGAATTGTGATGGAGGATATAATTAATAAAATAAAACAGCATTGTAAGTAGTCTTTTTAAATTTATTTTAAGCAAATTATTATTTTCAGATATGTTTAAGGAAATGAAAACAATTTTGTCTTTGAGCGCTTATTCTGAATGTCACGCATCGGTACTAGAAAGTAGGTCAACCTTCTTTGTAGGCTTCAGACTTAATCGTTCGGCGAATTACATTTTATAACAGAGACAAAACAAGATCTTGGCAGTTGCAAATTTAAGATACGGAGATATCGAGCCATAAACATGGTTCTGAATGTATATTGTCGACATGACTGTTTTGACATATTGCATCATTTTTGCAAAAAAACATTTACATGATTAAGTATTTATAGATCAGCCAATCGAAACGCCGAAATTTAGACAATGGGAATTCCGGAAGTTATGTTGTAAGAAAAGGAGGAGAAATTTCATGAGCTTTGTGCCTTTTCTGCATAAAAACGTTTGAACTAGTCATTGAATTATCCGCTAGACTGTTCATTGAGTTGAAATCAAGTTCTGCATTATGATGGAATCCCCGATTGTAGCCTAGTTAAAGTGAAAGTGAAAGTATCAGAACTGTCAATAGTTTTTCCTTGGTTTTCTCAATAATAACAAAGGTCTGTAAAATGTTGGTTGTGCCTATCAATTAAGTGATAATTACAAGTGTATTCTACACATCAATATTTGTCTAAGTGAAAGAATAAGCTTAAAATTCAATAAGAACACTCAAAATTAACTTGTCGCCACATATTCTTTCGAGAAATAATGACAGCGGGAGACAGAGATGGGAACTAGTTCCCATCTTCAAGTGACTTTGGGCCCAATTACGTTGGTTAAGTTGCATATTCTGAAATAAAAAACAGAAGAGGGAACAACCTTATTTTCTTAATTTAGAAAAAGAATGAAGAGAACTGCAACTCAGTCAGTTGCGCCTTGTGAGTTTTGAATTTTGCTTCCCTCAAAAGCACAGTGACACAACAGCACATTGACCAAACATTTTACCGTTTGGCCAGTGAGCCATGTCCCTGTGCTCAAAAGTAGTGTGTGTTCATTGAACAAAAAAAACTACAAAGAACTCTGTCTGCATTTAGGGTTTTTTTATCGTACCAGTTGTCCATATGACTGATAGCATAGTTATTAACTACTTATTTCTCAGAAGTTGCATAAAATTAGTTTTCATATCTGCAAACAAATAACAAATTAACATACAAAACACTGTGTCTTAACCCAATTTAAGGAAGATTGTCATTCTTTTGTTTCATGTGTATCAGTCAATGCTGAGAAACACAAATAATAAAAATAAGCAACTTGCAAGATGAAGATTTAATGCTCGAAATATATGAAAATGATAGCTTAAATACATTAAACTAGATTCTAAGTATTTTTTGTTTACATTTCCTTTCTGTCTGCTCATTTATTTTAATATAGGCATTAAAGATAAAGGAAATTGTAATTATTCTTCATTACTATTATTTTGAATACCATAAAAGAAGCATTTTTTCCTGCATAGGATAAGTTATTGCTTTTTAAATTGAAATCATCTTTGAAATTATCACGTGTTTTCTGTTTTTTGTATAATTATGTTGATCAATTGTTATCTCAAAATTTGTGACATTGAGAAATTGGGCAAAATGTCTTATTGTTTTCTTTGCAAGAATGGGTCAAAGACATTGAGGAACTAAACAGAGAAATGATTTGACAAGGCTGACTTTTTAAGATAAAGCACTGTAAACACTTGTGATGGTATGTGAGATGGTTGGTGGTCACCAAATCACAAGTTTCATTCCACTTTTACCATGTTTTATTTGGCTTTTTTTTTGTTTACCCTTATTATGGTAACAGTAAGTATGTGCTTACTGTGCAGCTGAAACAACCTGATATTCCTAACCTTTGAACCCCAAAGATTAATAAAGAACAAATTGACTCTGAAATTATAGAACATTACTATTATTTATCATTTTTACTCTTGTTCCAGATGAGCATCATTCTAAAGATAGTAAACAAAGGAAGTGGCCCGTATGGGATGCCAGTACAAGTTATGGCACTTGCACAAGCCACTCACTACAAGGGCCCTAATGGAAGTGATAGACTGCACGGTCATGTGATGGAGGCCTATGCAGTTATGTGACTTTTTAAATAATCATGGTCTGACAGGTAAACCACCAGCCTAAAGGAGGAAACTGTTGTTTTGGGGGAGGTAATTTTGAAGAGGGATGACAAACCAGCCTACCTTGTTGCAACACAAGCAACAAACATGTTTATCACAAATAATATGATAACTCAGAGGAGCACAGAGTTAACTGTGATAACGTCTCTACAGAAGTACCCCTCCCTTGCTCCTACTCTGCATGTTAGAGTTCACTGACCTATGGTTAAACAAAGGGTCTGTGTGTACGGAGGGTATGATTATAGAGGTGAGTTGTGTAAGATTAAACAAAACAAATTTATAAGATTTCTCATGTTTAACATGTCTTTATTCTAATTCCATAGTTATCATACAACCTTATATTGATAGATATCATAATAAAAAACAAACATTCTGTAAAAAATGCTAGAGATGTTTTATTGTAATATTTTTTATCTTTTGCATTAAACCTTTGTCTTGGTTTTACTTCAGGTCAGTTGGTTAGAGTCACTCACTTGAAAACCTTTTTACTAATAAAAAGGGGGCAGTTGGTTTGAGCCCAGCTATATGTAATAAAGGCTGCAGATTCTCAAAGAGATCAGGAGTGGAGTACTGGCACATTTATAAAATGATCATTGTCTGACAGATAAACCACCTGCCTGTGCTAGATGAGGCTAAAAATTTATTTAATATGTACATAAAACTCAAAATTAATGAAATTAGACTTCCTTAGTGGAAGTTATGTGTAGTACATGTAGGTTGCCTAATATAGGTCATTATGTTTGAACAAGTTTGAACCAGTGAGTAGTTCAGATATTTTTACTGATTATTTCATCCTGCAGGAAGACAACCAGAGAATATTTAAGGTCAAAGGAACAGATGTTTCAATAAAACAGTTACACATTAAGATGGATCTCGGAAGGCAATGATCACACTCTAGTGGGATGCAACATGTTGTGATGCCACTTGGGATTTTGTGGAAGTAACAAAGGTGATGTGAGAAAATTAGACTTTGTCCACGACTGTACAAACATCAATTAAGGTATGTTTGATAAATTTCAGATGTGGTATCAAAATGTTATGGTCTGTTTCATTGTATGATACCTTATTATGTTACATTTATTACTTTATGGCCCTTAATGTTGGTAGTTTCTTATGGAAACTGGCCATAAAAGAAGGATGGTTAGATAAACTGCCCGCTCTGATAAATTATTGAATATGATATGGGCATTAAATTCAAAACAAACCTAAAAATAATAACTACAATAAAAATATATTTGAACAATATTTCTGTGAAGTTTGAATACGATTCTATGCAGAATTTTTTACTTATAATTATTACCTATCTAAATTAATTCCACAATTATCTTGTATTTTACTACAATGCCTTCTTAATGTGTCATTACAGTGATCTATATATTTTTTTGTGTCGCCTGCTGCAAAGTAGCCACGACATATAGGTATCACTTCTCTGTTGTCAGTCTGTCCATCTGTCACAAAAATTACTTCTCAGAAACTACAGGTGCAATTTCATCCAAACTTTACAGGAATGATCAGTACCAAGTCTAGTTGTGCATATCATCGGAATTTTCCAGTTTAATGATTTTTGTGAGAGCTATGGCCCTTTAATGATTTTTTAAAACTTCTCTTATACTACTAACGCAGTTTGAATGAAATGTTACAGGACTGGTCAGTACCTCAAGTACTTGCGTGTATCTAATGGGTTTTTAAGTGGAATAATTTTTTGGCTGAGTTATGGCCCTTGATTATAAAAAGGTGTTTTGGCCCGTTAATGATTTTTGTGTTGCCTGCTTCACAGTAGCTGCGACATGTTACAAAGTAGCCGTTACATGCATGGATAACTTCTCCATTGTCTGTCTGTCCATCTGTCCATCTGTCACAAACTTGTCCAGACTACTCCTCAGAAAGTACTGGTGCAATTTCATCCAAACTTTACTAGAATGATCAGTACCAAGTTAAGTTGTGCAAATCATCGGCATTTTCCAATTCAATGTTTTTTGTCAGAGTAATGGCCCTTTAATGATTTTTATTTTTAAACTTCGTCTGGACTTTTTCTCTTATACTACTGAAGCAATTTGAATGCAATGTTACAGGATTGATCGGTACCTCAAGTACTTGGGCTTGTTTAACAGGTTTTTCGGTTAAATGATTTTTGGCTGAGTTATGGCCCTTGAATAAAAATCTCGTTTTAGCCAACAATCTGTCCAATCACCTCTCAATGCAACTGCTTAATTGGCTATCATCAGGTGACACATGTGATCACTGATTGCCCATGTATTTCCAATTAAAGTTTCAGTGAATACATCTTTTGATATTTTGACTTAACGTTGTGTAATTATGCCTGTTCACCAGTTGTTGTTTTTTTCATAATTTTTAGAATTGTGAAACAGGCTTTGCATTTGAGGAACTGCATGTAGTTGCGGTCAGTATGGAAGACAGCAAGGCAGAGTTATTACTGCAAGATACATTGTCATGGTATTGCCAGCAGATGTTCTCTTCTTTGCTCTTGGTGATGACCCTGCCACTGTGGTTTGCAGAACATGGATCAGTTCATTTGGAGATCGAAAAGCAAGGCAGTGAAGTTTTAGGAGTTAAAATTGTTGAAACTTGGAAATCTAGTATCCAAAATCACAAGAACATTATACAATAGGAAGTCAAGTGCATTAATAGATGAATAATTAATGAAAACTTCTTGTATATGAAGGTGCATAAACATGATAGAATAAGTATATCACAGAAAAAATGATGCTCAGATTTAGAAAAACTGTAACTTAGTTATAGAAAAATCTTTTCTGTTAATTTTGTTTTTATTTCATTTTGTTGTCGTGAACTTTTTTTTTCTATTATATGATGCAAAGTGTGGCCAGTTTATTGTTTGAATAAGGTCTTGATTTGGAAATATAAGTACAAGGTTTATTTACATTTTACTGTGCACTAGACTAGTTTAAATTTTCAGAGCAGAACTGAATTCCTTAAATAGAAATCATCCAGAAATAAATTAACCTAAAACAAATACATTTGTAGTCTTAGTTAACATTTAATTTTGCGATGCCTCGAATCCCCAGTCTCTCAGTAGCCTTTATGCACAGTTGTTGAATGACATTAAGAAAGGTTTACATGTACCTAAAAAAATGATATAAATGTCTTGTCCTTTCTTTGAAGAATGTATGTGAGTGGAACTTATGTTGTCTTTTACAGTTCTGCTTACTTTTTTTTAATTTGTTCCTATGCATAAAACCACTGGTATATACTAGTCTGATCTCATTTATTTTATATTCTAGAGTAAATGTTATATTGACCTCGTGTTCTTGTCTGTTTTCAAATCTCTTCCTGCTGATGACTATGTAGGCAAAATTACATTGTGTGTTGTTAAGTTTCTTAACATGAAAAAAAATATTTTTACCTCCGTAGTAAGAATGGGTCCATTACACTTCAAAATACATGGTACATCTACAAGTTTCAGAGATGATCACCAAGGCTTCTTAAGATTTTTTTTTAAATGAACAAGCTCATGTATTAAAGGCTGTAACTTTCAAAATATTATTAGTTTTGTGGTTTTTTTTTGCTTTGCACTGGTGATTGTCCTGAATGTAAAAAGCAAAATGCTGTTCCTAAGTTCAGAGACCTATTTTTGTAAATGAAAAATCTTGTTTCCCTAGTACCGGTAAAATATGTCACTTGCACTGGTGAAACGTTTAAATGCTGTTATTTAAGTCGTAGTTCCTAAAACGGACAATAACTAGAAAATGTGATAGAGAGTCATGTGCGTCCTACCAACTACTGTGTCTGCAAAGTTTCAGTTCTGTATCTTCAAGGTTTCCACGATACTGATGTTTCAAAAAAAGTGACGGTATTATTAAAGTTAAAGGACTGAAACACGATCAGACAATTTCCAACATTTTGCAAAGGAATTTTTACTTTTGAAACTCTTCATTGTATTCATTCTTCGCCCCCATCAGTACTTTCAGTGCTTTGATTTTTATACATAGCTATCCATGATATTTCATAATTTTTCGTTTCTCTTATAGCCATTGTTTACTTGATCAGAGTAAAAAACAGTATGAGACAGATGGAATGGGGGAACAAATGCTAATGTTTATATTTATCTTCATGGTCATGGTGGGAGAACCGATAGAATATACCTTAATGGTAGATTTGAATCTGGTGATCTAGATGAGACAAGAATAGCTGCTAAAGACGTTAGACTAGTAAGAACACATAATTTGGAAAACAATAAAGCAAAACTAGTAGAGAGCAACATTCTTTTGTTTGAGTCTTCCTTTTATGCTCTGGCGTAGATAAACTTTCATTTACATGTATTATTAGCACATGTATTTTAAACGGGGTTGTACATAATAACTTCGCTACTAAGAAGTTTTTATACTGTGCATATATTGATTTGTTTGCAATATCATTCTGAGGAAAATCGGACTTAATTATAAAACGATATGCGCATATTTAGATAAGAATTTAGTTAAGTCATAATGTTAGAATAAACAAGCAAGAAACTGGCAGTTTAATCTTTTAAATATCTTATTTTTAATATTCACTTATTCTCAATCTGGCACGAAAGAGAAAAAAATCACTCATAACTTTTCTTTATCATGTTTACTCTGTTTGGTTGCCATCATAATGATAGATGTAACTAGGCAGTGTATATTACCTGTGCTACATGTTAAACTGGCAGAAGTTAGATTACTTACATACAGTTACCTAGCAAACACAAACAACAAATATATATACTTATATATTCTCTAGCCCATGATACTGACAACATATTAAATTTGATTAAAAAGTCTTTTTCATCGTCTGAACATACAAAACTTGTGTTGTATTTATTTGAATACTGACTCTTCTAAAGCAAGACACATTTTTTCCAGATCACTGAAGTTTATGTTGGTCACGACGGGAAAGGCGTTTTCTCAGAGTGGTATCTTGAATTCGCTTCCATATTTGTTGAAAAAATGGATGAATATTATGTCTTCAAAAGACAAGCGCCAGTTTGGGTATAGGAAAGAGAAAACAAGTATTTACCCCGACAAGGTTGATGGCTATACTTTTGATAATTAGGTCATAAATATACAATAACATTGTTATTTTAAATACCAGTTCTATTAAAGGGGATTAAGAAGCAATGTGAACTAATTAATATAACGGTTTTAACTTGAAATTTGTAAACATTCATTTTGCTCATTAGGTCGTTCCTTTATATTCTCTTTAAAAATATCTAACAGTTTAAACGTTAATTAATGGGGCAATATCTTTTCCATTTAATTAAGAAGTTGTTTTACCTTTGTGACCAGGAAACAATACTCAACATCGAAAAGGAACAGTATTTCAATGTATAAAAAAACTAACGAGTTTTGTTTTCCTTCTTTAAATATTTAAAATATAATGATCACGTAACTCTGTCAAGTGCTCTCAATCTAACTTCATTTTAAAAAGTCATGACTGACTCAACAAGCTCTTCATTATCAAAATTTGCGGTGAAACACATAGAATCCTAATGACCTTTAATACAATTATGTTTTTCCTTCCTTTACTCTGATGGTCGTATTTTTATCATGGTCTAATTGGGTCGAAGACATCAAGGCACTTTTTAAGCTAATTAACCGTTGCATGCATTCGCGAGAGTAACAAAAATAAAAACTGGAAATTCACAGAGTTAAAAATAGTTTTTTTCTTTCAACAATATTTCAAAAAATTAGAAAGCACATTACGCCAGCAAATATTTTTGCAAAGGGACATCTAACGGGATTGGGGCAACCGTCATGTTCATTTCAGATCAAATAGTACCAATTTCTATCCATTATGGATGGACATACTGTCACATTATATGTTAAGATTACAATTTGTACCGATTACAATCTCGCACATATTAATTTACCGATATTTTTTACCTAAATAATTTATTAACAGTATATATTTACATGAATTGTATTCAACGCTTATCTAGTATACAGAAACAGGGTACTGATGAAAACGAAGAAGAAAATGAAATAAATGTACAATATTCTACATCTTTGTAAAAAAATACGTTGCGTTATCATGAAATTTATATAGTTCATTAGTACAAAATTATATATAAATTAACAACTGCAATTTTGGCAAAATGAGAATGAAATTCGGTCAACAGATATTTTTGTAGTTGCATACTAGTACTTGGTGTTAATATGTTAAAACTGTTTTGTCATGCCTTCTCCACTTTATATTTACTGTTCGCTAGACGTTTTGTATATGTTTGCCACCATGGGTTTTATTGCCCAGTAGAAAATATTAAATAAAACTTGAAACTTGAAATTATATAGTCAGCAACATTTCTACGATGTATTCCTGATTGCATCTACACCTACGATAGTGGTCATGACTGGAATCCTCGATGGGAATCATTAAGAAGGAATGTAGACTTTGTTTTTATTGGAAATGGTTCTTCGATGTCACGGCGAGGATGTAAGCAGAAGTGCACTGAACGTCCGAATTTTCGTTGTGTATCCGTGCAGTATTCTAGAAAGAATAAAATGTGCTGGGGTTTTAGTTGTTTGCAAACTACTTTTTTTCGGTTATGACTGAAAACTGGGAATCGCCAGTATATCTACAATACTGCAAAACGTCTGATTAATGTATTCAGTAGCAAAACAATTTACATTGATAGATTTTCTGATTACTTCAGATGCCATATTTGACAAAAAACTAAATGACTATTTAAAATATTGCATTAAATCTCGAGTATAGATCGACGTCTTTAGTTAAAACACATGTTGTACTGTCAGAGAAACTTTTTAAGATAAACAGAAATAACCTCATTCGTTTCAGTTAATTCTGATTCAGCAATTTGTTAAGTTTTTCTTTACAGATGTTTCTATGGGCAGTAATCATGGGTTATTCTCCTTTCTACTCAGTTGTGTCATAAATGTATTGTTCTATCATGGCTAACAATAAATTTGAAAAAATAAGAAGTTTGTAGCCAGTAATCAGATTGCTTCCGCAGGAATTATTATCGTCCTACACTTAATCAAGTAGTATAAAGGTTGCTCAGGATAAAAAATTGATGTCGAAAAAAATAAAAAAATGTCCTACTGTCTATTATACACTACTTGAAATAATTTCTTGATAAAGGACAAATTGTTATAGTGTGATTTGTAAATGTAAAACTATTTTAATCGGAAAGTAATCTCCGTAAAATATTGCTAGAAACAATTTCAAATAAGAATAGTTCAAAGTCACGTTGTTAACGGTTGTTGAGTACATAAATACTATCGGCAACAGCCTATTAATTCTAATTATAATTACACATATCTTCTATTCTTATACCTTGGCCTTATATTTCTTATTGTCTAAGAATTTTCGTTTGGATACCCAAATCCTTGGATCCAGGCATTGTCCAGCCCTTGAAATCCACAAACGCTTAAAGTCCCAATAATTATGTTAGTGATTTCACAATAGTACCAAAAGGTTCAAATCTTAAATGGTTTTTACCGTAAAAATGCTTTTTTTATGCAGTGACTTTATATCTCGGACAATTAAAGGAACGAAAATTTAAAATCTGCAGAATATTCATCCCTTGTTGCTCTTTTTATCGGTCACGTTGTGCGTCCTAAATTTTGACATTATGACAGTTTATGGTAAATATGAATGACGGCTAACTGTTTGTCACCGGATTTCATACACTTTCTGATGGCTACAACAATTATACGTGCTTTATTACACAATATTTGAATAAAGCTATTTTTATGCTATTTACCAAGTAGTTGTTTGGTCTTTTTTTTCCCCCAGAATAAGCACACATAAGCCGGTACCCTTAAAAAAGTTATACTGCCCATTAACAAAAACGTAACAATGTCGCCAATTAACACCTGATTAAGGCAAATATTTACACCAGTGCATAGACAACTTTCTAAGACGAAAATGTGCCGTTTATTTTCACTAACAACTTGACTATGTTCGTAAATGTCAGCGAATATAAACACACCTATGTTTGTTTTCTGTAACCTCTAACCATTGCTTGGATTTAGTCGGAAGATGTTTCAGGGTGGAGAACCACGTGACAGAAATGGTATGTATCACTGCCAACATGGCGGATTAATGAGCTGTTTGGAGGCGATTTTTTAAGTTTGGATAGAACTTCAGGAGCCTTTTTCTCTTATATTATATCGCATTCGAAGTGCCATACAACGCTTTTTCCATCGGTATGTACACCAGTTTTAAGTTCCTTCTACTTTCTGACGAACCTTCGAGGTTTTGAGCGAAGAGGGGAATATTTTCGGTAAACAAAGCGTGTTACGAAACGGAACACTTCTACGCTAACATATCGATGATATTAGCTTGTAACACATTTGTATCTATTTATACGATATTCAATATAAAATGATTATGCACATTCATTTGTTCAGCAAAATTGCCGTTTATTCTGCTTAGAAATTGACAAATAATCAGAATGGTACGTTTCACGGATATGATACGTAACACATAATCAAAAACGATGCCTCATGTGATACGTAACACGTGTAATCATAGTTATCTCCATTTTGGCTGCCTTACAGTCTGTAATAAAAACTGTCAATTTACATGAAGACGTTTCAATAGTCAGGTGGTAGATATATACTTCACATTGACTGCAATAAGGCAAAGGAACGTGTAATTTCATGCAGAGAAATCAGTAAGTGTACTGGTTAGATAATCTGGAACACTTCTTAGGTGAACTGACCTCCGGAATATGAACATTTTTTTTTATATTTATGTTTCTGATTTACTAATGTAACTGATTTGCCGGTATGTGCCCCCGTTCCGTCACTAAAATCACTAATTGTTTTTCGGATGAGACATTAAACAGAGGTCCTATGTATCTGTGTTATACACTGAGTATGTAAAAGAACCAAGGGTGTCTCTGGAATGGGACGCTTTCTGTATCTTGCACATAAAATCACTAAACTCTGCAAGGGGTGTCGGTCATATGGGCAACCTGAAACGATCATCAATAAATTCAAAAAGTGTAGCATTCGACAATCGTTTTCAAATACTCTATGTGTTTAGGTGCATTCACTTTATTCTGAAATCTTTAAAAAATGATAGAGCATGCCAGATCGCCAGTGATGAAAGCGCGACAACAACTCTGAAAGACCTTGTACCGACTTAAACGCCGTCGGTTCGGGAGAGTATCTCTGCAGTGCTGCGTGCGTGCATGTTTATTACTCTACGAAGGACAGGATCGGACGCTTTATATGTTATACTAAGTTTATTCCTTTAGTAAGACTTAAGCATCATTTGTCTTATAGATGTCGAGTTTTACCTAATGGCATGCAGTAATTAACAAATCATGATATTGTTGAAATATATGCATACTCCCAGGTTTATATCGAATATGTATAAAATTAGAGTTTGAATGCATTACAGAGGATTGCGTCTCCACTTGTTGTTGTTGTTGTGTTTTAGAAAGGTTTAGACAAGAAATGATTTATTTTCAGACAAACGTAGCGAGGGAGAAAATTAAGTGCGCAGACTTATACTGTATGCATTATGTTATACCGTAAATAATGTTTCTGTTTCTATATATGTTACATCATTACAAACGCGGCTGCCTTTTGTCCGTTGACAGAACCAGACGTTCACTACAGGTACATCTAACTTTGAAATACAAATGTAGTTTTAAAATAAATGAAAGAGTCAATTTTTTAACTGGATGTACTTGCTTACCTTTTTTTGATATTACATTTTTATTTTGGGAAACAATACAGTGCCAAGTCAATGGATAGAATCGACGGTTAAAATTGGCTTATTAATGTAATAATTTATGAATTTGTTTTTCTAGACCGCACTGGCTAAAAATGTTTTCTCACTGACATGAGTTTTCTCACTGACATGAGTTGATTGTGTATTGAGCTTTTTTGTACATGTATACATGTCTGATTAATGATTCTGACCCATAAACATTTTAAGAGTCATTAGCAGCCACCCAGGTGTCAACAATGTGTTAAAGCTTTACAAGTACGTCTGACATGTCAGACCATGAAAGGAGACATGACAAGGCCCAACACCGCAGAAATTTTGATAATCATCATAAAATAGCAAACAGTTTAATTTGTATCAGTTTACAGTAACTTCACAAAAAGTCTCTCTTCAAACTTGATACACTTGGTAATGCCTCTTCTGTCAGTGTCCTTGAGTTTTCTTGTCGCAATGTTTACGAAAAAAATACATTTTATAATAATTTACAGTAATATATGCCAAATACATTACCTCACCAAAGTATATCACGTTTAACTAAACAAGAAAGCATATGATAAAAGATCAGTTTCAAATTTGCATGTCGATTGAAAAACGTCATGAAAAAAAAACTATACCACACACATCTAACACTGTTAAGACGACAGAATCAAACTACATGAAAATGCTAACACGTGTTTTGTATCACGTGGCATCGTTTTTCAATACGTGTCCGTTGAACTTACAACCGATAGTGTGTCCATTTTAACCTTAATAAACGGGTATTGCTAAAAATGAATTCCTATAGCCGTTATACATTAAAAATTGTATACAAATGTAAACATATGAAACGCTTGAGTGAAAAACCTATAATCATTGATATTTTGGTGTTAAAGTGTGATTCCGTGTTTCGTACATCGCTTTGTATTCCGAAAATATTGCTTGTATTCGCCCAAACAAAATCTCGAAGGTAGGTCAGAAAGTAAGAAGGAACTCAAAACTGGTGTATATACCGTTGAAAAAAGCTTTCTGTGGCACTTTAATACCTGATCTTGTTAACATCTACAGCACAGATCAAATTTAGTGAATATACCCCCTGTCTTCGTCGGGAACGTTCCTATTAACAAAAATGTTTCATGAATAGCTCACAAAACATATACCAATCAAATGTTCTCAATATACAGTATGCTTACAATTTTAGATAATTGAAAAATATCTTTTGAGATCGTAGATGTTCCCATATCTCGAAGGTGTTCACATTTGTTTTAGCAAATAGCATTTTAGCTTATAGTACACAGCACAGGAGGTTGCCTCAACTTCTATCAATAAACAAGTGATATTGTAAAAATATTGCCCTCAATATAACAACAAGCCTCCTCGATAAAGAACACTTAAAACTACCTCAAACAACCAAAGAGATTCTTTAACACGCCATTCTTAAAGGTCATGTGACACGACTATAGCAACTTTGTCTATTCAAAATAAGCATAATATACTGATTAAAATGGTTAAACTGCGAAATTATGAAAATATTGCTTTTGATAAGAAAAAACGTGTTTTTGATGATCGGCTGTTTCCGTTTCCACATCGGTAGTTTCCGCCGCAATTTTTAGCTGTGACGTAGATTTATCCCTACTGTACCAGGCAGTAGTGCTGAATTACACTGCTCATAACACATCCGTTTTAAATGAAAAAAATAACACTAAACCAGAAGTGCAAGAAACACGATAAAGGCACACTTAGAACACTTGGAAAGTTGTGTCTGCTTATAAATAAATATCCAATGAAATGTCAAAGATCCATAAATCACGCCTTATACCGTGGGTTTTATGCAAATTAACCTGCCCAAATGGGACCCTTGTATATTCTGCATAGCTGTCAAAACAAAACAATTAACTTTTTTTATGACCCAATCAATGACAAAGTTGAGACAAATAGCAAAATTTTATGGCAAGTGATCTTACAAATTGATTGTATTACTTTTGATCAGTCACACTTGTGAAAACATTTTGTAATAGCTTGTTCAATTAACATGTCTGAATGATTTTTAGTTAAGAAGCTTCCATGCAGATACATATTTTAATTAGATAATTAAATGTAATGGATCTATCTATGATGAAAATAAATACATTTGACTTCTAAATGTGATCAAATTATTAAAAAAAAAAAAAAAAAAAAAAAAAATCAGTGTGTTTGTGTTATGATTTTGACATAGTTTTTAGGGCCTTTTCATATTATTTGTTGTTTTATCATTATTGTTTTGTTTTCAAAAAAAATAGTAGAATGAATAAGCCAAAAATAAAAGATATGCATTTATAATGAAAAAATATCATAGATCTAGTCAAAGATTACTTACCCGTACCTCATGCAAAATATACCACATACAAATAAGCAACACATCACTGTAAGGACAATGTTTTTATGGAAAACAATCTCTCGATTGGAGTTAGTAAACCAAGTCTTCCAACAAACTGCATCGGTTAGAAATAAGCATGTTCAAAATCTTTTTGGATCAGTTACTTGAAAAATATGTCTTAGTCTAGATATTTTCACTGATGTATCTTTTAAAGGGGCTGTGCTCCAGAAGACAAAAAAAGAAAGTTTTCTTGTATTATATATTTCTTGTAATATTTATGACTAATGCTTAAAAAATAACTTACTGACTAAAAATAAGTGAAATAATTACATTATAAATTGATTTTTTCCCTTTCAAAGTGCTATACCGTAACGCGACGGTATAACTATATCGTATAAGATTTAAAGTAAATATCGGTAATATCACACGCGGCGATGGTGGTGACAGTAAAGGCGTTGGAAATATTTTGTTAACATGAGGGTCCAGAGTTCAAATCAGGCTGGAGCGCAAATATTTTTTTGTATTCTATTTATGACTTTTATAATCAGTTTTGAAGTAAAATATTATGTTGTTATAATCTCACGGCATCTAAATATATAATTTATGAAAAAAAATTATGTCAAATCTGGAGTACAGCCTCTTTAATTCTACAACCCTGATTAAACTAGCCTCTACATAATATTGCTCATTGGCTTCGTAATTCCATCAAAATTTCAAAATTGTTTATTTAAAAAATCTTCAATGTATATTCATGATGTTAGCTTAACTTGTTCAATTTTGTTTTTTTACTATATTCAGTCTACATTTTCACTTTCCATCATAATTTTAAAGTTTTTAATAACAATCCAGGCAGCTGAGTAAAGTGGCAAGGGATAAATGTGCGTCACTTCCGGTTTCGCTCGTGGCAGGTGCGCGCGACGAAGTGCGTAAAATGTGGATTTTAATTTGCTTTAAAAACATCTTTAAAATGAAAATTACCTGCGGAATTTTGTAAAACAGTCATAGTTTGATATATATTTTTCACTTATTCGAGGTCAAAAATTCGTGTCACATGACCTTTAAGGAATAATTACGCTAATTTCCTGATTTAAAAACTTGTCGTCGAAGCCATTCGCTGACGTCACACCAGTCTCAGCACCGGAGTTAATAAAAAGTGTAATAATTACCGTACCGCCGTACTTTTTTATCGCATGATTATAGCAATAAACATGGCAGATGTGTGAGAGTGACGTCCCCTGATGGGTTTTCACAGTTTTATTTATTTTAAGATTAATTTTTGACAACACTAGTTGAATATATATATATATATATATATATATATATATATATATATATATATATATATAAACGCAAATAAAAGAACAAGCGATGTTACAGCCCTATTTAGTATTCTGAGTAAAAAAAGTTGTTTTCTTCATATCTCTCAAACATATCAACAGCCTGTGAACAATTCATTTCGGAATTGCTAGAAATGTCGCTGAAGTCTGCTATCCTTTATCAATGTGACAGATTGTCGTAGTGTAAGGCGGATATAGACGTCGCACTACGGGTTTTCTGTGATATGAAAACCTGGCCACAAACTTAAAAAAAAAACACCAGAAAACAAACAAACAAACAAACAAAACCTCTAACACTACGCGCTCTCGTTTTGTCATGTCACTCAGTCGATATTCTTTTCAAAGCCAACTCTCTATATCAACGCAAATATTTTAAATGTTTTATGATTATTTCAACAATTATAATAGAACATTTTGTTGCTCATGCATTTAACAAATGCGTGCAAGAAATAAACAGATTTATCTGCATTATCTACGTAAGAAATCATTATACTTTTAGAGATGTGAAATACATATGAAAGTAACACATGTTCGTGTATTTTCCGAAGTCTATATTACGAAGTCAGATGTAAGATATTTGAAATGGTTGAAATTTATCGTAAATGATCATTTAATTATATGTAACTTCATGTGCAATACTTTATGTTAAGTATGTAAGTTTTATGTTAACATTTGGTGACGAATTTTACACTTCGCTTCTCATATCGGCATTCTGCCTATTCTTATTTAATTCACTTCATATGCGTTTATCCTTTCAACATTCAGTGATAAAGCTCCAGGATCTTTAGAGACAAGGGTGAGATAATATAGTTCTAAGGAAATTTAAAAAGGAATAGATTAATTAATCAAAATAATCGTGAAAACTCAAACTTCACAATTTTAATGGTATAAGCATCGTTTACATATCTAGTTTGAATTATGGCTGAAATTACCAAACAACGCTGTAACACTAAACACATTTGTTTTATACTCTGTTTTTGTTTTGAGATAATTTCGTATCTCAGTCAATGGTTTTTCGTCAGTATTACCTTTATCTTTCCATGAAAATTGTGCGGAACGACAAATATATTTGTCTTAAAAACACTGCGGATGATCACGTGATCAAAATCGTACAATGACTCAATTAATTGCTACCGTATCGCTCGGATAAAGTACGAAAATCGATAACGGTAAAATTACATCTAAAACGTGGCCGCACGGAACCCCTGTATAAAAACAATGAACTGACCTGTTATTGTTTACTATGACATCGTGTGTACAATACTTGTAATTTTGCCTTCCACAAAAAATTCCTTTGTTTTTAAAGTTGCATAACGAAGTTACACATCTATTTATGACACAAGTACAATGGTCGAATCAGATCAAATGAGTACAATGGTCGAACTATTTCATTGCCTGTCCCATTTCGTCAAGTTTTACATTAAATAATTCTTGTTTTTCAGATCCTGCCCTAAAAAATCCAACAGATACAATATTGGAGAGCGAAGAGTAAGAGAAATTCTTAAATTTAATGGTTATGGTTACTTTGCTGGTCACACGATTATCTGTAGTACACTGTCTCAGTGATATGAATTAACGAATGTAACTGGCAACGAAGCTTTATGATACAATGTAAAAATAATTAGAACATTATGGTTTCAATCACACAAGATGTAAATGTTACAAAAAATCCACTTTAGCAAAAAAAAAAAAAAATCCAGCTCACGTAAGTTAAAAACACCTACACTACTACGTCAAATAAAACGTGTTAACGCATTAGACTGCAAAATGTTGGTCCTTGACTCTAGCTAATAGTTAGAGGCCGAATAGAGAAATTTATACGATTTGGAAACTCAAAAGCTGAGATCTTAGTAAACATTTCTCTTATTCAGCCTCTATCATATTTTAGTGTTTTACTTAAATTTTTGCTTCGTTTGAATATCAATTAAATGAAATCACGTCAGTCACATATTTCTTCTATATTATGCAAATCCGATTTGCATGTTTTCACTTGGTATTTTAAATAAAGAAGTGCTGATATACATGGCATTATAGATGTAATAGAATAATTTTCTGTCATCTAGATTTTAATTCGACTTAACAAGTATTGTATTTAGTATTATGTGCATCATCACAATAATTATGTTGAGTTTAAATGTTGTTTTTAAATATGTGAAATGTGAAACAATAATTAAAAAAAAATATCGATTGATAGCAAAAAGAAGTCTTTATTATCAATTAAACATTTATCTCTTCATATTGCCGATATAAAAAGTACATCTGTACTTCGAAAATCTCATAAAAAATCACAGATGAGTTAATCACAAAAATAATCTCAGTGATACATGCCTATGCATGCAAAAGCATATTTATAATGAAAAAGAAATAAAAACATGATTGAAAAACTAGAGATGTGTTCTTAGGACACGGACGCCCCGTATTACGCTGTATTGGCACAATGTCCTTAACATTAAGAACAGAACAGAAATTTATTTTACGACTTGTACAAAAGTACATCATCATACAATAAGAACATACAAACATACATGTTTTATCACGTAGTCATGTGTCAAGATCGAGCGAACATTTCTACTCTAATAATATGATTTCAAACTTTTAGTCAACAGAGGATGAACATCAACAATTAGTTATTTAACAGTGAAAATCTTGCATACATGGCAGCTTTTATATACTTGGCTAGATTTGTTATAATTGCATGATTTGCATTTGAAAATAACTGTATCATTTTAAACATACTGGGTCTTTGGTAGTAATATTTTTTAATATATTTCTTCCTCAGGTCTTCATAACAAGGGCATTTAAATAAAAAGTGAAATTCATCTTCTACATCTAACAAGTTACATTGCACACAGTATCTTCATTCCTAGGTATTCTATTTCTGGAACAACGACCAGTCTGTATTCTAATTAGTGAATGTGCTGATAAACGTAATTTTGTATAGTAGCTTCTAAGATTAAAAGGTAATATATTCAGGTATGGTTCGTAAGCTAAATCTTGCTTAAAGAGTTTATAGTTTTCTAGTACAGCACAATTTTCTACAGATGCCTTCCAGTCTTGATAATAACAATCTATAACCCGTTTCTTAAAAATATTAGGAAAACTTTTCATGTCTATTAAACTACAATTGATAAAAACATCTGCAAATCCATACTCACTGAGTAATTTTTTGACGTTTGAAACCCAATTTGTACGACCATTATTACAATCTATTAAACCTTGTTCATATGTCTTTTGCAATATAATATTATTTGATTGCAGTAACTTACACCAATATTTAACTATTCTTAACTATTATTAAGCAATGTAAAAAATCTTTTTTTGCGTAATCAGGGGGCGTTACTCTGCCGATCTCGTCGAAATACCGATGAGCATAGGTTCCCATGCTGACAACTTAGAAAGTTTCATGGCTCTAGCAGTTCAACGTTTGGAGTTACACGCGAAACAAGTCTAAAAATGCTATTTTTTAATTAATCGGGGGAGGCACAAGTCTGCCGATTCTTACGAACATATAAGTCCGTAACAAAAAGATGCAGTGCATCTTAGAAAACACAACCCAACATGGGATTCGAACCCCGTACATAGCGACCGAAGGCCAACACTCTAACCGCTGAGCCAAAAAAATCGATTCCGTGACATTCTTCGCACTTGTAAAATTTTGTTCCGTCATGATTGTTCGCTCTGAAAGAAATGAAACTGTGGCGATACTATCAGATAATTGATCTCAAGATAAATAAATTGAAAGAATGAATATTGCTTGCATTTAACGATTTCAATGTTACCCTTGGAGGACTCAGTCAAACTGGCCAAAAAGATCCAAATTGTCAAAACTGTTCACAATGTTGAGTATGATAATTCAATGACCCTGTTTTAACACTCTGGCAAAGTCTTTGACACGTCGACAATGTCAAAAAAAAACAAAACAAAAACAAAAAAAGAATTAAAAGAAAAGCACCAACAAGACCATGTGTAATAGAGATTTTTATATTTATTGCAGTATGTAAAAAAAGGAGGTATTGGAATCGCACTTATAAGTTATAAGCGGAAATGAAACCATCGCAAATACGTTTTACAATTATTTCAACAATGTTGGCAAAGGTCCTCCAATGCGCCATGCAAAACATCTAAGTCCTAGCCTTGTGGTTTCATTGAAGATAATACCAAATATTTCTCTAAATAAGCGTGTTAATGTTAAACCAAGTGACTTAAAACGACGTGGAATGCATAATTTGAACAATCTTTGCAGAAGTTAAACAATGTTACTTATCAAATATTTTAAGTCTACAAGATTTTCAAAGATTATACAAATGGAAACCTCGGGGCATTGGTCCGTTTTGGTCCCGGAGGCATAATTTGAAGAACCTTTTAGTGAACCTTAACATGATGCACCATGCAACATATCCAAGCCCTTGGCCTTGTGGCATGATAGCGGAAGATATCAAAGATCCTCTAAATAAGCTTATGTTAAATCAAGTGACCCTCATGGGCTTGGCATTTATGAGCTCAGGTGCATACTTTGAACAATCTTGACAGAATATCTCTAGTTTAACATGTATCCAAACTATTTGACTTTTAGACATTTTGGTTTCAGATAAGAAGATTTTCAATTTTTGTTTCCATTTTTTCTTCTTGCCATGGCAACCATAGTTCTAAATGGCTTTCAAGACTTTGAACAATTTGGTTCATGATATGCAAGAAACATCTATGCAATGTGCCATTCATTTTGTCTTCTCATTCGTGGTTTCAGAAAAGATGTCGCTTGAAATTTAGTTGACGCTATATTTACGCACGAAGGACGACAGGCATCATGCGGCCCTAAGAGCTCCCCTTGAGCACTTCGTGCGAAAATGGTTAGCCACACTGTTTTAAGAGAGCATCAATATCTGCATCGTGAGAAATGAAGACTGGTCTAAATGTAAACATTAAAATAGTAACAAATATTTCTTTAATCTCAAGTGCTAACCTAGTCTTCATCCCAGCGTGACCAGATTTCACATTTGACCAACTATTAATCAAACCTTATATTCTAAATTTTCTTTTAGAAGAATATGTCAGAACGGTGACCTGAAAAGGGGTAGCAAAATTTTCCTTTGATCCGAGCCAGTAAGCCAAGTTTTGATCCCATATTACATAGATCACATGATCTGTCCAAGATGTCAACAAGACAACAACAATAAACAAAGTTTAGTACATGGGTAAAACTGAAACTTGCAAAATGATAAAGTTGTTTAGTGTCTTTGAACTGAGCTGATGTACTTGTCTAAGTCTCAACGTAACCAAGTTTCAAATAATCAAAATAAATATATAAAAAAAAAACTCTTTAAGTTAGTAAAAATGCATTCCCTGCTTCTTTCATGTTTTTCATGAGCACGTGAAATGAGTTTTGTTCAAGTATGACTTAATTTCAAATATCATAGAAACCACGACTTCTAAAATGCTAACAAGTTTTAGGAAGAATGGGGGAAAACGTTTGACCTATAGAGATGTAACAAGAGTTGTTTTGTATCTTTGCTAGAGACTCAGATTCTAACCCCAAAGAATTCTGTAAAGAAAAAAACTATCATTATTGAATGTAACAACTGAATTAAAATACATGTATATGCAACTGCATTAACTTTCGATGTTTTGTTATTGTCAGTTTAACTCTGGAACACAACTCATGTGCTCTTCTCTTTTTGAAAAGTAAAATCTGGGATTTGACATCGGAAACTCGAATTATATATCCTCGTTTACACTTCTGTCAACATTAGTTTCTTCTGATGTAACGTCAATATTCGTTACATCTTTTTTTTCTAGCTCCAATATTTTCATTCGATGTTTCTTAATGTTTGTTTTGTTGAAGAAACTTTTCAAAAGAAGCAATAGAGTAACAATCTATATCGTTGTTCAGTTCCATTTTGAATAAAAGAGCCTTTGATTCGTATATCTAATTTCAACACAAAATCCTTTCAGCTGAGGTTTACTACTTGACTGTTTAAAACATTACGCTATCTGATCCACAATTTATTTATTTTTCCGTTTTGACAGGTTTGGTACTGTATGCACTTATAGTGCATGTTTTTGTTAAAAGAAAGAAGAGAAAACCACATTGTATCGAGAATGTCGGAACTCAAAATTGTAATTTTGGAATCTTAAAGTAATAAACTTTAATCTGGCTTAAAAAAGGTTTTGTGGGAAGATCATTGCAGTTAAAATCTGTCGATATATAAGTTTGTGTTAGAAGGAAAAATCATTCCTTTTTTACGTGTTGTGCAGAACCCTGTTTATCTTTTATTTTATGTTATGCCTGATTAAATCGCCTTTTCCTTTCTATAATAAATTTTGCTAAACAGCTGTCATATCAGGACCATATGAGATATTATATAATTATAAAATTAATTAAGTTGTTCTATAAAATACGGGTATTATTTGGATGAGTAGTAAAAGGCATACTGGACAAGCCAAGTAACTGCAACAAAATGAAGCAACCATACTGATGTATCAGTAAAAGTTGTAGAGAATATTGCACGTTTTTCTCTAGTAGTTCGTTCTTTACGTATATATACCTTAACCCATTAATTAATGAAACGCAATTGTTAGTTCATAAAGTTATTTGATTGTATACCCTGCCTGTAGTCGGAAAGGATATGGTAATGGTCCATACTTTTCTCTGCTGTCCGTGACACTTTTGTCTGGAGCTGAACTCCAATACTGTTAAAAGAAATTTGTTCAAACATCACACAGCGATAAAGGGAGAACAGTTTACAGGAGTCATAACTCTACCTTGCCATATCCGTTCATTCATCATCTCGTCCGTCCGTCTGTCTGATCGTGACATTTCTCCTATCACTTTTGAAAGTAATTTGTTGAAACATCACTCAGTGATTAAAGGCAATAGGAGGAAGTGCAATGGGGCGTAACTCTTTCTTGTATTGTTTTAGATATTATCTTTTTGTTTATATACTTTGTTTCCTAGCGAGGTATTTTATACGATAACTTTCTCCGCATCCTAAATTTCTGTTTTCCTTCTACCTATTACTCCCATCATCCAGTATTATACCCAACAACTTCTCTGCGATGTATTTTCATTGGCAACGTAGATTCGGAAGGGGGATGGCAATGTGTAACCTGATTCTTGTAAAGGTTTAACCCCGGAGAAAGAAAGATGGGTGGCAAGCGTTCTCCCCTACTGCAGGAAATACACTGCATGATCATAAACTGAAAATACGCACATTTTATGGCACTCATTTCATTAAACAGTATCCAGTAAATGGCTATTTATTTCCCCGGGGTTAGTAACTGTTTCAATGGAAATTATTAAATAAGGATCGTCCGAGTTATTAATATATTTATTATCGTATGTATACACCGGATAATTTCCATTTAAGTTGTTTGAATCGGCGTTTTTGTTTGTTGGTTTTTTCTTTCTTTTTCTTTTTTGCACGAGCTACTTGTCCTGTAATTGTTTTGTTTTTGTCAAAATTTCAAGTTATAAAATGTTCCTAAAATATAAAAGTAATTATTTTGATTGAGTATTTACAGTGGAACTTTCGAAAACTTGACCTTCAAAAAACCGGAAACTTCTGAAAACTGAACGATTTTCCCAGTCCCGAAATTTCTCCTTCTGTTTTATATGTAAATCATACCTCTGGAATCCGGAACTTCCGAATTCTGAATTCCGGACGGTTTTCCGTACAATTTAGTTTAAGTCAATGCAATGCTTCTTCCAAATACCGGAAAAATAAAAATGTACAAAAGACAGACCTAAGATCGCAAACACTGCGGCAAAAATTTCACTTCTCTATCTATAGACCGTTCCAGAATTGATAAATTGACCGCCGCCGTTATGAAGATCACGTGACCGTCCGCCATCAAGGGACTGCTAAAACCTCGCTATGACGCTTAAGTTCCATATAACATTTCAAGCTAAGATACTGTCTTATATCGCGTGAAATTTGTTACAGAATAAACATCATTTTATTGTACCGTTATTACTTTTTATATGTTTTATTCCTGACTTGAACATATCATTAACTAGAATTATTTAACACATGAAAGACCGTGAAAAAAGACGCTGGACTGTTGAAAATGGAACACTGACTGCATTCCCTATCATAAAAAACAGTGACTGTTGTTTGGCACCTGTACTTGACCAGTTCATTCGTACTTCTGAATTCCGGAAACTTCCAAAATCCGAACTTTTTGCCGGTCTCATGAGAGTTCGGTTTTCGGAAGTTCCACTGTATACAATTCTATATCATAAAATTATTTTGCCATTTTCTTAAAACGTTTGCTTTGTTTTTCAGGTCTTTATTTAGACCAAATATCTGTCAGACGTGCCAAAAGTGTTTTCATAGTATTTCAAATCATTTTTTTCTACTGGTATATAATATCATATCAGACTTTGTATTCATTACTTTCTAACTGTTTTATAACTTCTTCCTTTGTTAAATAAAATTTCTTATGCACCCGTATCGTTTTTAACGAGCAGCTACACCATTTGTCTCGTTTTTATTCAGTTCTTGCTGTATATTAATGTTTAAAATGATATCTTTTCGATCACAAAATTTGGTAACTGTCAGACAGATTATTGCCGCTGGTCTTGAACATGAACCTTTTTACACCCCCCATTCACGACGAAATAGGGTCGGGTAGCCTGCTCGCTGCACGTTTAACTTTGGAATTCCAAATATTTCGTAAAAATCATTCTTTGACTTAATTCGTAATTTCTATCAAAAGTGACTAATGTTTGAAAGTAACGTTTCATTAAATCTTTGAAATCTGTATTTTTATTGAAAAAGCATAGGACAAACAGTATGTATTTCTAAACAAAGATGTTTATTTTGTAAAATTTATTCTGTTTGGAGTAAATAACGGTTTACTGGGAAGACTCTGTGACGATACCTAACCATAGTTATTGTAATATATCGCTGTGTATTTTGTCAGGTGAGTAAGCAATTAAATTTGAGAGAATTGAATAACAACATTACTGTGTTTAGCTATTTCATGTTACACGTATACGTAATATATTAACGTTTTTAGGTAAATTCACTGAAGTTCAGGTCTCAAGCGTGATGATACAAATGTGTTTAGAATGCAAGAAACATGCCTAATCTTAACTTTATGTAATAATTGTGTTTACTTTAGATAAATTGATACACATTTGATACAATTCAAACACAATCGTAATGTTTTCCTTGCAAAGAGTAAAATATACCTAACAGACGAAATTTTGTTGATATCATTATATTCAGAAGAAGAAAAGCTGTCACATTTTCATTCAGATGATGAGCAAAATGTCATTTTTTCTTTTTTTTAATTAGTTTGTGTCGTATTTGTTTTTAAAGAAAAAAGAAGAATAAAAGGATAAATTTAACAATGGCCAGTATTCATTGGCTCAAATTTCATTTGAAATATCCCTTCCACTTTGCCTTATTGTGCTTTATGGGTATAATATTGTTTTAAAGCTTCATTATGTTAAACACAGATTTATTTAACTCTTTATCAACTGCACACGAATATCATACTGCTTTAACTAATACTAATAAATAAGGAAATATGATGAATGTTATTGAGCCCGGGTATTTGACAAGATAATATCCAGTGGAAAGGTACCTGCTGAAGAAAGTATTACTACACACAAAGAGGCAAAATTATCATGTTAAAAGCAACAACTGAAAATTCCAAGATGTTGATGATCAATCTACCTAGACTGACCTTCAAAATACATCTAATGACTGTGTCTTGAGTCGTGACAAAGCATGTTGTCATTACACAAGTCTTCCTACAACTGAAATTCTGGAATATTTATTTGAGTGGATTGAACCCACAGTTAAGAAACAAACAACAAATACGGGATAGTGGTAGAATATTCCTTGTAGAAAAAACGGCAGGAAGCGGAACAGGCATTTTGTTAAGTTAAATTAACCAAGGCTACGGGTCATAAACCTTAGCATATCTTCTAATTATATCTTTAGCCCAAGAATATATAGTTTTTTAATGTGGGTAATCAATGCTTGAAACCTTGGTTGCTGGCCATGAAAAGATGCAGTGGAGGCAATTTTGTCACCTTCTTGGGCAAAGAAACCAGATGCAATTATTGACTGTATCAAATATTTTGTACCAGAAACATTTGAAACATTATCCGAATGGTTGCTTAGTCTGATCAGAAAAAACGGAAATACATTTATGCAACTGATTGCCATACCTCCAACAGAAATAACAAGTTTTCTTTCAATTTTTTTATAGAGGTTCTATTTCCAATGTGTCCATTGTAAATTAGTCAAAGATGATTGATCTGGTTTAGCCAGGTGATGATATCATGGTCGTGAGAGCGTTTAATATCAGGCATTTTTATTACCTTAAAGAGCCACATTCCTTCGTTCTCCCATGGGGAAAAACTTTTAAAAAGCAGTAGGCGAATCAAGAAAACTTTTAGATTCTGGATACATGTTGAACTAGCATTTAGGCGCATGAAAACATCCAAGATTTTTTCTGGAATAATTCCTGTCCAACTTGAATTAATTCCGTCACAAATAATAAATATTTTTGCAGTACTTTGAGTACCTACAGCCTGAGTTAGCTTAATAAGCATTTTAAATTCCACAAAAATTGGAAGGATTTTTCTAGCATTGTGCTTCTGTACATTTTAGTTTTGATAATTTCGATGTCGATGGACAGAGATTTCTTGTCGGTATACCAAAGAATATCCAACAAACATTTTCATCACATTTATTGATGGACTATTTCAAACTGGTATGAACAATGAAATGTTTGTATGTGTAAAACTTACACATATAGTATCTTTTTATCAGAATTACTTTATTTTCAAATTAACGAGGCATACACTACAATCATGACTAAATCGTTTCTTTAAAATCAAGTTAATTTGAATGATTTTAAAGAAATGATCAAATGTCAAGGTAACAATAAAAATTCATAGCACAACAGGTAAACTGAATATATTTATATCAGTCTTTATACAGAGTTGTTGTCGTTTTAACAATTTTTAGGTGGATTTTTAACTCCAATTAAACACTTTCTAAGCGCATAAAGCTTAACATTAAGCTTGAACATATGTCCTTATAATTATCAGTTATCAGTTATTGGTCATTCTGCAGTGAATGAGCCTGTAATAGATAGATAGATAGATAGATAGATAGCTGTAGGGTATGTTCCTTAAAAATGCCAGTGACATATGTTTATTGATCAGCCATTATGTTTGATACACAAGGTGACTTTGAATAGGTAGCCTACACATTCTATAATTTACAAACTGTTGACAATAATTCATATTTTTTTCTGTTTAGGCGTAACTGTACATGTTTGATTTAAATTTGTTTTCAAGTACAATTTTGAAAAATCAGTCTTATTTGATGGAAAATCAAATCAAATGTATATTGCATTATAATTCACTACAACCTGTTCATATTTGATTATATATAGAGCAGCGCATAGTGATTGAATGGAATGACGTCCTTTTTATAGTACAGTTAAAATCGGAAAATATGACATTTTATTATGCAAATAAATGTAACAAATATGCGCACTGTTTTGAATATTCAGCCATTAGAATCTAATCATGGTACTCTTTGTAGTGGTCACAGCTTGTTTAAGATGTTGAAAATAGTTGTTTATGTAAAATAAAGTTATATTTCTTAAAAATGTCCCTAAAAGTCAGCACTGAACATAATCAAATGTGTTTTACATTTTTTCAAAATCACTGCCCCATTCTATGCTTTGGAATGTATTTGTGCTCATAATTCAGTTCTCTAACAATATATTCTAAAAATATGTTTTAAAAATTTAGATATGTCCGTTTATTTTCTCTTGATTTTTCCTTTGCTGATAAACCTACAACAAGTTTCATTTATATGTGATATCCCAAATGAATAGAGCGTTTGTAGCTATTTATGATCAGTTAATGCTTTCTTATGGCGTAGGGCTTAGTCGGGACTTTTGTCTTAAGTATAAAATTACTTGTATCTAAATCAAGATAATCGGTTTTGTAGAGGGTGTTGAAAAAGTTTGTGGATATTTTATGTTCAATACTGTTACTGTTTCTAAAATATGTGTTTCGTTTTACAAATGAGGGAGGGCTATAAGATATGTAGGAATAGCTCAAGAATACAATACGAGATTATTTGATTATAATTTCCTATATACATATGATGAATAAAAGATCAATAAATGGCTATTTTCACTTAAAAATGAAGAAATAAAAAATTAAAGGAAGTATTTATTTTTTACCATAATTTAAACACCGATATTTAAAAGGACTGCATTTTAGTACATTGTTATTGACAATTATAAAACACCAAATAGATACATGGAAATGAGAAATTAATGAAAATGTGTTTTTATCCCTCCGCCGATAGGCGCCAGCGATAAATTAATGGTCTAGGTCTTTCCGTCAGTACACGGGACTTTTGTCTAGAGTATAACACCAACACTGTTGAAGGAAATTTATTTAAACCTTAAGTTATTATGATGATATCAAGTGGGATAGCAGTGTATAAGGGTCATGCCTCTACCTTGCTACCTTTTTAAAATTACATTCTATTATATATACTTTGTTCTCCGGAACATAACTCCAAAAGTATTAATTTAAAAGGGAATTCATTCTTATTGAACAGAATGATAACAATCCTCAAGGGAAAGTGAAATTCTAAGAACCATTCCTTTCCCTACCATAGTTTATGTATTATGTTTCTTTCTTAATATATTACTTTACGAATGTACTAAATTCAACATAGAAACTATTGAAGAGAAATTAGTCGATAATTCACGAAATAATAGAACATATTCATCGAATGTGCAATATGCAAGAACGCTGACTCTGCATTACCAAGCTTTTATTATCTCCCTTCGTTGTTTTATAAATTCTATTTCACAAGATGACTTGAAAACTTTAAAGGGATTTTTATATTCTTTCACACACTGATAAAGAACACAGAAATTGCACAGCGCAAGAACCATAACCCTGTCCTGTTTCTATTTTAAATAATTTCCCTTAATAATGTTCTATAAGACTTGTTATATATTTTGTTTGTCCGGAGCACAACTCCAAACGTATTCAAAGGAATCCATTCATGTTACATGCAATGACAGATGACCTCAAGTGGGAGAACAAAGTCTAAGAACTATAATTATGCCTTTCATCTTTCATGAATTATTTCCCTTAATTGTATAACTATAAGAATGTGCTAAATACAACTAAAACCTACTGAAGTGGTTGTTGTGCCTTTTGCTGTACTCAACAATCTAACGTATCATTTAACTTATACATAATGTTCGATGTTGACACTTTTTGAACACCAGAACCTTCACATATATAGTGCGCGTAAAAATGAATGAGATATATTAAAAACCATGATAACGAAAACAAAATTTCAAAACAAAAACTTCTGAACATAAAGGAGATGCATATGCTGTGTATCAATGATAAGAATAAGTACGGTATTAGTGTACAATATATAGCTCTCTAGATATCATAACTCTTTGTAATAAAATAGGTTAAGTGCTGACATATGCCGTATTAACTTGAGTTTTACAACGTAACAACGCAGTGCACCAGTTGCGCAAGAGCAAGATCTATAAACATCAACTTACCTCAGGGATATGTTAATGAACGTAAACAATGCTTTACATCTAACTAAAATGTTACACAGTTCTTCCATAGAAACATTTTTTTCCAAAAAGACTATATTGGTTCTTCTAAAACATATGATAACCAAGGTACATAAATGTGCATTAAAATGACACAAATAAAATGGAATCGTGATGTTTTGATATTAATATTGTATCCCCCCCACACACGATTCTGATTCCTCATTTTATTTATTATGATAAGTTGACTAAACCACCTTTCAAAATTCGACTGGTATCTAGATCACCGAAAAAAAACAGCATATATGTCGGATTTTGAACAACAAATCATAGTTGATTTGAAAATAACTAAATTAAGTGGCTATTCCGTATCAGATTTATGTATTTACGTTTTACAACTGCTTCCAAGTAATTAGGACAGGTTCCATAAGTGATTTAGGAAAATTATATGCTTTTGTTGACCAATTATATAACCAATTAAGCAAACAAGAGAAACGTAAACTTATGTTTTTTTTAGTTTAAGCACCATAATATTAACTACATACATCTATCTGCAGAAGTATTTGCATCTAGCAAGGATGAATGTGAAAACATACGTTTTTCTTTGGATTATTTTGAAAGTAAACTGCCAGTTAGTAGTACAACATGTTTCAGATCGTGAGTATTTTTGTGTGTTTTATTTGCGGTTGTGGTTGTTATTTCTTTCTTTTTATTTTGAATTATTTTCAAGTGTAACCATTTTTTTGGGGACAGTCAAAAAATGTCTTAAATTTTCTTAGATAGAGAACGCATCTTATCAATAGTCTGTTTTCCGGTTCTGTCTTATTTTATTATATTTTTTTTTAATAGATCAATATCGCAATTTAGTAAGGAAAATAAGTCAGAAGCCCGTTTTTCCCATGACTTGTCAGCTTTGGTGTTTTGTTGGTCAGTGTTAATAAGTCGTATTAGATAATCTATTTTTGTATCATTTTGATAAATGAATAATAAACGTTTACGAAATTACTTCATCGCTAGCCTGTTAAAAAAGTGCACTAAATGATAACTGCACCGCCGGAAAATTTAATTTTAGAAAAACAAAATATGACAACAAGCAAACTTTACTGATAGTAGGAAGAAAACTGCTAATTTGAAATGTGAAAAGTTATTTGTACTCTTTTTATTGGGGGTGGGGGTGGGGGTGGCGGTTACTTCACCTTTAAATCCTATGGCCAAGATTTCAAGACCCAAATTCACTCGCAAATTTAAGAAATGCTATTATAACAGGACTTACATATGTTAAAACTTTTTACTCCAATCGAGCAACTAGATTTATCAAAAGACATGTTTGTACTAGATTTTGATTTGCTTAGGATTCACGACTGCTCATGATACCGTTACTTATTTGCAAATTTTGTTGATCATATATAGATTGTGTTTAGCTGTTTTAATGAGAATTAAATGTTCGTTAAAACACAATTGTTGGATATTTATTAGTCTTGTATATCTGAATTTTTCAATATGAGATACTGAATAGAATTAGCTCAAAAATGATAGAAATTACTTATTAAAAAAGAAGTTTAATTATTGTTGAATTGGATACAAAAAGAAAAAGATTAAGAAATAACTTTTGTGTTTAATAAACAAATTTGTTGAATTCATGCATCTTACCAAAAAGAAAATCATTATTCAAGCAGCTAAATACAGTCTCATATCTACAAAACTGCAAGAAACACCAGCTGTTTTGCTAACAGATGATACATAGCTACGACGACCTTTGTAGTCACGAGACCTAGGCAGATCTAAAATGATCAGAAACTTTAAAAATGGTCAATGTAGTTAATAATTTAAGTATATTCTATATTTGCATGTTCAACTGCCCTGGCCTCAGGATTGAAGAGAACGAGACAGTACATTCATGGATCAACAGCATGACTCTTAAATCTTATAACAATAGGTTTTACCCACAAACGTTACCATGTGCACTTTTGTTATAAACTTGTTTGTGGTGAAAATATAACTGTACTTCTTTGTTAAATCATACAGATGTGAGGGTCAGGGATCTATTAATTGTACCCAAAAAGAATTTTTCAAAGAAAAGCTGTTTAAACAAATGAATAATCAAGTTCCCTGTGGGATTTGAACCAGCACCAAACGGCAACAACTGCCTATAAATGCAAAGTTAGAACGCCTTAGACCACTCGGCCATAACAAAAACCCTAAAAAAAGGTTGCGCACACAATACAGGTTACAGGTGTTCAATTCATGTAAATTCATGTATAAAATCAAGTTGCGAATGAATAGTGTATAGCAAATTGGACTGTGTGTAGGGGCTTTTGTAATTTAAGGCGAGGCTTACAAGACACTGCATTGTGCCAAACAGGATCAGGAATAAGCAATGTGGTGTCAAACCTATTTACAAATAAGCATTCTGGTAGACGATTATTTATTTCGCTCAGTGTTGTGGCTAAACTCTTGTTGATTTCGTCATGGACAATGGGTTTTAAAAATATTTCTTTATCTTTGTTTATGATATGTGTTTGGTAGTGAAAGTGACTTAAAGGGCGTTATTTAAATAAGAATGACACTTAATAAACATCACTACTGACTCTGATATTCCCCACATCCCCCATTATCAATAAACATCACTACTGGCTCTGATATTCCCCACATCCCCCATTATCAATAAGCATCACTACTGGCTCTGATATTCCCCACATCCCCCATTATCAATAAGCATCACTACTGGCTCTAATATTCCCCACATCCCCCATTATCAATAAGCATCACTACTGGCTCTGATATTCCCCACATCCCCCATTATCAATAAGCATCACTACTGGCTCTGATATTCCCCACATCCCCCATTATCAATAAGCATCACTACTGGCTCTGATATTCCCCACATCCCCCATTATCAATAAGCATCACTACTGGCTCTGATATTCCCCACATCCCCCATTATCAATAAGCATCACTACTGGCTCTGATATTCCCCACATCCCCCATTATCAATAAGCATCACTACTGGCTCTGATATTCCCCACATCCCCCATTATCAATAAGCATCACTACTGGCTCTGATATTCCCCACATCCCCCATTATCAATAAGCATCACTACTGGCCCTGATATTCCCCACATCCCCCATTATCAAAAAGCGTTATTTGTTAGTTTAACCTATTACTGTACAGATCGGTTTGTTACAAAAAAAATGTGTTTTGCAATAATATATATTGTGAATGTTAACGTCATATAAGTAAGGGAACTTTTTTTTGTTAAACATTACCAAACCAAATTACGTTATAATGGTGTAAAAATATTTTTTAGGATACTCGATAAATGACCATGAAGAAGGTTCTAAAAACCAAACAGAAGTAAAATCAGTCGGCAATGGCGAAGAAATAATTTCAAAGAGCATACATGTTGGTGAAGAAGGGGGTGTCCGTATCTACCTACTTATAGATATATCTACAAGCATAGCAGATAAAAGCTTCAACGTAACAAAACGTTTCGTGTCTGCTTTGCTTCCACGGGTACTAAACACTTCTCTCTTTACTTGGATAAAAATAGTAATATATCTTCAAACATCGATCATTCTTATCAAATGTATCGGAATAAATATTTGTATTTCGAGGCGGACGTTTATAACATGAAAGTTTGATCACGAGTTCCGCTTCAGACTGTATACTTATTTGTGGGTCAATATGCAGTTACTTATAACATCATTATTTTCAGTAAGAAGGTCGCTTACAAAACTTAAACTAATTAATGAAGTGCTTCTTTTCTATTTTAGCTTGGGTTAAATGACAGTAATACCGGGTCTCGCCTTGCTTTCTTGTATTTTTCATCAGACTCATTCAAGAATCGCAACTATCACTTCTTGGATACTGCCACGTGGTTTCTGTCATACGAAAAGGCAAAGAATGCGTTATTTGGCAAGGACAGAACTGTAGGTGAAATTCGATACGACACAAGTAAGACTTTGTATCTGTCTACAGTATTTGGCACGCACTGGCTTTAAAATTCTAAAATTCTAAAATATAATTTTGGAACAATAAAATTAAAATATTTAGAATTTAATATATATATAAGCTGCAAATCAAATTGGTAATTTCTGTTTGATAAAAGGCCAAAGTGGATAGCATTGTCGTGAAAAAAATGTTTGTTCGTTTTGTTGATAAAAATAACACGTTTAGAAAACGTATTTCCTACTATCTTTTCCATTGAAGGGTTTTACATTTGTCATGTGTCTTAAACTGACATTTTTATATAATTTTCCTACGTATAAAGACAAAGTGTTACGTTGATTTTTTTATATTTTTATAATCTGTATTTATACGTTATTTATTTATTTATTTATTTATCTATTTATGCAGTGCAGATAAAAATATTCTTTTATCTATAACATATCATAAACAAGTTTACTAGCCGTTGTTGCTAATATGCATTGACGGAGTCAGATGAAATTAAAACTAGATCGGTCAGCAGAAATATTCGAAGAATAAACAGTAATAATGAAAACAGGCTAGATTTATGATAAAGGTACGGCCATCGGATTTTCAGAGAAATAAGAAAAGTATTTGTTTGTCCATTCAGGTTTTTTTTCGATAACGTCATTACAACTAAAGGTTTTCTTTAATTACAAATAAATGTATCTCCTAATCAACGAGTTTTAGGTCACTCTTGAGCACAAAGATAATATGATTTAGTTAGCTTTTGTGATCGCTATGTTTCTGTCTTGCGCCGTCCACTTTTTACTTCAAACCACATATAACCTTAACAACTAGGTCAAATTGGATGAAACATGGCAAGGGTACTACTTCCATGAAGCTAAAACACAGTTGTTTTAAGATTTCCATTTTTTGGCAGAACTCTGATGAATATGGCAGGTAAAAATACTACTTGCAAAAAACAATTAGACCCAGAAATCTAAAAATTGGTGTGAAGCATTGCCCAAAGGTACTTGTTTCAGAAACTTGACCCTAAACATGCTTGCGAACGAAATAGTATCAAGAAATTCATTTTCATATCATACCACATAAGTGTACAAGAACGATTACACCAATCCCATTTCCTGGTCTGTAAAAATGTTTCTATGCATATTAAATGCAACCCGATATAGAATTTATTTTAAAGCCTAGACTTCCAACCAATTACAAACAGCGAGAGATTGTTAAACTAAAAGTTGAATCATTGTCACACATTTTCTCCTCATGTATAAAGTGAACCCTTCCTCAGAGACCTACATTTTAATGTACTGAAATATATATGACACGCGAAACAATCGAAAAAAGACATTTATAATTAGCACCATCCTTTTATTTCAAATCCTTTTCACTAAGATACGTGTTATTTGCAAAAGCCCCACAGAATACCTTACAAGACATTGTTTTGTAACCATATTCGAGATGGATATTGAGTGACGTAATTTAATCATTTAGATAATATAATAAAGAATACTGAAGTACTTCCTATACAGTAAGATTATCGCAAATAGGATATAAGGTAAACGACAACAACAACAAGAATTATGATTTATGCATAAGTGAAATTGAATTGAATAGAAATGTTAGTGCTTAGAATTCATAAAACTAATTTATCAACTGTCTGTTTTGCACTTTTCAGCTGACAGGTCTGTCTGAAATAGCTCAAAGTTCTAAATTAGGCATGAAACGTTGTGTAGTAAAGCTCTAGCATATTGCTCAAACCTGACCCTTCGTGTCTTTTAATGAACTTAAACAATAAAGTTATTATGATATTTGCTTACACTAGTAAGTCATCTTAATACGTATTTTCCTAGATATAAAACTGAAGAAGTCATTGCTATTGAAGAGTCACTAGAACGTCAGGTCAGTGAAAAGAATTGGCAGTAATGATAGATTAAATGAAAATAGAACATTTCATTTATAACACATACGCATTTTAACTTACAAGAAAGTATTAACTGGCTTTAGAGTTTAGATTTTTTTCTTTTTTCAAAGAACTTTATCCGATTTAGAGGGAAATGGAGAAAACAAAAACACAAAGTTACAGACCTTACACCAGGTATTAGAAGCTTGTATGAATTATAGCGAGACTGCAGTATTTCGTATTTAAGGCAGACGTTTTAAGTTTAGGCTGAGAAATCTTTTTTTCTTCTTTTTTTACAATGAGTTGTTGATAGCTTATTAGGTAACTTCTGACGTTATAGTCGAGTCGTCGCAGTAGCTACAAGATTCTTTCAAAGGAACTGAAATACAGTGGAACTTCCGAAAACCGAACACCCATGGGGCCGGCCCAAAAGTTCGAATTTTGGAAGTTTCCGGAATTCAGACGTGCGAATGGTCTGGACAAGTACAGGTGCCGAACACCAGTGTCTCTTTATGATAGTGAATGCAGTCAGTATTGTTTAGCGTTACAGCGTTAACGTAATGCAAAATTTGATGAAGACATACAACACATGTATATTTCATAGAAAGAAATGTCTATATGTTTTCAAATACACATAATTGTATACTATATTATGTCCAAACACGTATCTTTATGTCATTATGTCAGAACAAAGCTACATTTTGCATACCTTTAAAACGGTTTGAAAAAAAATCGCCAATTAGAATCATAACCAACACATTTGCCGATGTTGGCTAACTAATTACGTTTTTTAAGTCTACCCAGTTCCAAATTAATCCTTAGTACTGTAGACTCTTTTATCAGCAGCGGAACTTTGTTTAACTAAATTAACAGGTTAGATATTCTTGAATTTAGCCGTTTATTCTCAGATGTTTATAACCCTATACAATTAGAACTAGACTTCAATCTGCGTACTCAGCCATCTAAGAAAAACTCTAATGAACCTAGAGTAAAACTTTGGGATAGGAACAAATGCAATATATTTTCCGAGAAACTACAAACTAGAGTAATTGACAATCTTTACCGGAAGTTAGTAACAATTGAAACAGAAAATAACTTTAATCAAACAAATGCAAATTCTATTGTAGATGAAATAGCTTCTCTATTTTTAAAAACCTCGAAAGAATCATTTGGGTTTTGGAATGAAAAAAGCAAACCTTCGAATATCCACAATAACAAACTACCAGAATCGTTCGGTACCAGATGTAAGATCGCTCGCAGAAATTTCCATAGGGCAAAACATTTGTATAAACTTAGGAAAACAAATATTAACAAACGGAATCTTAAAATTATTAGCGACGAATATAAAAAACTTTGCGTATTTTTTCAAATAAGGCAATAAATAGAAATATAAGTAAAATAAGAAATCTCAAAACAAACGATCCTCGGGCGTACTGGAAAATAATTAAAGGGAAAAACGATTCAGAAAATCACGCCAGTTTATCTGATTTGTATAATTTCTTTAAAAACGCAAACTCCGGTCAAACTGACGACATAGATGAAGAAACTCCTGATCGTAATAACAACAATTTTAATGAATATATTGATAAAGAAATCACAGAAAATGAGATTGAAAAGGCTGTAAAAATGCTGAAAAACAATAAATCTTGTGGCTATGACCAAATAGTAAATGAGCAGATAAAAGCGTCTTATAAAGATATGAAACAAATTTATATTAAACTTTTTAATCTGGTATTCGATACAGGTGTAATTCCCGAAGCGGGGACAATTGGTATTATAAATCCAATTTATAAGAATAAAGGTGATGCGTCTTAGCCAGAAAATTATAGACCAATTATACTTCTAAGTTGTCTTGGTAAACTCTTCACATGTATTATAAACAACAGATTAACAAACTTCATAGAATCTAATAATATACTTGAGAACTGTCAAGCTGGTTTTAGACAAGGTTACTCAACCTCAGACAACATGTTTATACTACAGCATATGATACAGTTTCTAAACAATAATAAAACCAAATTGTGCTGTGCTTTTATCGACCTCAAACAGGCATTTGATACTGTCTGGAGAAAAGGTCTCTGGGACAAATTACTTAATATACGCATTAAAGGTAAATGTTTCAATCTGATTAAAAATATGTACAATAATATTAAGTCGTGTGTTTCCAAGAACTCTGAGTTATCCAATTTCTTTACGAGTAATATAGGAGTACGACAGGGCGAAAATCTTTCTCCTCTTCTTTTTTCTATATATCTTAATGATTTGCATAACTTTTTAAACGAACAATATAATATACAAGGTATACATATTCCTGTTAATGACCAGATAACTGGCATGTTAACCTTTTAAAGACTTTTTCTTCTTCTTTATGCAGACGATACCGTTATTATGTCAAACAATGAATTAGAACTACAAAATGCACTCGATGCTTATGAAATATATTGTGATAACTGCAAACTCACCGTTAACATAAGTAAATCCAAAATAGTTATTTTTTCAAAAGGGACACAACTTTTTTATAATTTCAGATTCAAAGATGAACAACTGGAAATTGTTCAAGAATACAAATATCTTGGCGTATATCTTTGTAAATCTGGTTCTTTTAAAAAGTCTAAAGAACATATTGCGACACAAGCTAGTAGAGCAATGTATTCATTACTAAGAAACTGTAATCGACTAAATCTTCCAATAGACATCCAAATAGATCTTTTTACTAAAACAATTAAACCTATTCTCTTATATGGTGCCGAAATATGGGGATTTGGAAATCTGGATGTTATTGAACGTGTGCAACTTAAATTTTTGAAGCACATCTTTAAAATGAAAAGGTCAACACCGAATTATATTGTGTACGGTGAAAGTGGGTGTATGCCGTTAACAATTGACGTGCAAGAAAAAATTATATCATTTTGGTCAAGGTTAATCACTAGAAACCCAGATGGAAGATCTGAAAAATTGTCTGCAATAATTTACAGAAGTATGTTCTTCTTAGCAAATGGTTTAAACACTGATGAATTTAAAAAGAAATTTCCATGGCTTAATCAAGTAAGAACAGTTTTAATCAAATGTGGATTGATAAACTTGTGGAATGACCAAGTAGATGTAAATTTAACCTGGCTTAAACTTTCCGTAAGACAGAAACTTATAGACATGTTTCTATCTGACTGGTGCTCTTTTAGACAATTCAAACAAAAATATGTGTTATAGAGTATTTAAAAAAACTTTCGGTTTTGAAAATTATCTTAAATCAACTCCGTCATATTTCTTAACATACATGATTCGATTTAGAACAAGAAATCATAGATTACCAATAGAAACAGGCAATGTGCAAAAAATACCTGTAAATCAAACATTATGTCATCATTGTTCGAACAAAATTGGAGTTGAGTTTCATTATCATTTTGAATGTTCCTACTTTGACAATGAAAGAAAATTGTTTTTAAAACCATACTTATTTAAACGACCAAACATGTATAAATTCCAACAACTTATGACAACAAGTAACAAAACTGAATACATCAAGTTATGTAAATTTATCAAATGCATACTTTCTACATAATGAATTAAGGCAATAATACATTTTTTTGCTGCGTGTTTAATTTTGTCTCATGGTTGGTATAAATAGTAAGTTCTCACATTTATTCCAGGTTTTTGCTGGCTCTCCGGCATGAAACTCATAAATATGAATTGAAATAGTTATATACATGTCTACCATTGTTTTATATTTATTTATATATGTAATTGATTTTGAGCCTCGTAGATTATTATGATGTAATTACCTCATTTATCCATTGTAATATGGAATGAGTGAAATAAAGAGTTTTGGCTTGACTTGACTTGACTTAAAGTTGCATGTGGCAAACACCTGTTATTAATCCACTAATCATCGCTTTGATTATTTACCGCTATCTAAATATCGATATACTCGGCTGTATGTCAATTTCAAATTGACAACTTGTTATTCTAACGCGTGTCAAAATAAACGATCACCTCTAATTGGTAAACAATAGATAGAGACGTGAAATTTTTGCCTCAGGCTTTGCGATCTTAGATCTGTCTTTCGCACTTTCTTTGTTTTCCGGTATTTTGGAAGTAAAATTGCATTGATTTATACTAGATTTTACGAAAAAATCGTCCGGACTTCAGAATTCGGAAGTTCAAGATTTCAGAAGTATGATTTACATAGAAAGCAGAAGGAGAAATTTCGGGACTGAGAAAATTGTTCAGTTTTCAGAAGTTCTTGGTTTTTAGAAGGTATGGTTTTCGGAAGTTCCACTGTATAGTGAAAATGCTGGCAACTGCGTGACGTTACTGCCAGACTGTAGAAAACATCTGATCGAATAAGGATAATGTTGTAAGACGGCAATGAATTATCAAAAGCGACGTTGAATATCTCTTCATTAAACCATTAAGCCGTTACATTCAAAAACCTTTGCACAATGTAAACATCCGGGAACAAAATAGACAACGTGACTAGAATAGACGGTAAAATCAAATCCATCTAAGAAACCAATTTTCAATCGTGGAGTTTCCAGCGTGGTTCAAAAGCAATCCCAATGCGCAAACATCTTTGGTTCACGACAATACTGGATGCTTCTTTCGGTCTTTCAAAGAGTTAAAAAAAACTAAATTTTCATGGCTTAGTATGGCTTTCTCGTCACGGAGAAGTCCAGTGTTAAATAGTAAAACAATCGGTCAACTGGACAATTATTTCAAGGTTTTACGGATTTTGGTTAACATTGAAAGCTTTTACTGTGTGTATGAAAACATTTGTTATCCTATAAACCTACCTTGGAAGTGAAGATAGTAACGACGGTTTTCATGTGTAGTTTTAAAGAATCAGCACTGCGACAAGTCAACATGATGTTTATGTTGGTTTAAATGAGTCTTGCGTCATTTTCAGAGTTGGGAGTCAGCAGTAGTTCAGCTCTTGAAGCAATAATATCAGACGTTTCAAACCGGAAAGTATTATCACAATTGCGACTTAAGATAGACCTGGCTCAGAAAGTTGTTATTATTGTGAGTAACGGTAAGTTAAATATCTTAGGATTATTTCCAATGACGCTTCGTTTATATATCACTGCAAAATAGCCACAAGGTGTAGCACATTTTATTCCGACTAAAATGAGACTATAAACATGTTTGTCCCCTGCCGAAACCTTCATTGGAGGAAATAGTGTTGGCGTTGTCCGTCCATTTGTCAATCCTTGTGTCCGTGCTCGCACAGCGTTTTTCTCTGCCTGAAGAATGTATAACCGTATTGCGTTGAAACTGCTTTTGGTCGGCCCAGTGTCTTGTTTTGGTATTGTAGTTTAGCCTTTGCAGTATGTATATTAAAGTAGTTGCGGTTGGAACAAACCATTCCAAACATTTTCAGAGGGAGGCATCAGGTAACTGCTTTTACATTACTTTCGAAGCATAATGCGATTACTCGCAATTTCCTCTAAGGCCTCTCCCTTACTTTAATATAGCATCGTTTATTTATAATAAAGCTTCTGTTAATGATGTTCAGGACTCAAGTTAAACTTGCTGTATCAATGATAATAACTTCGAATTTCGTTATCTGTTCTATGGACTGAAAGTCTGTGATTCTCTGCATTTCGTATATAGAGTTGCATTTCTGCAATTTGGACCTAAAGATTTCCTACTACTGTAGGAATTTCGCATTGATTTCTGTGTGTTATCATCTGTTGATGCCCCAATGGATAAATTCACTCCCGAGGGGCATCAGCAGATAATCGCAAAATGAAAATCAAGTCGCCATTTATTTTCGTAAAATAGAAGCAGAAAATTGCTGAAAATGCATCAAATTTGTTTACCACCACACTATTGGTGATTTTACATATTCAAATATACTTCAGGGCCTAAATACGTTTGGTGTTTTACCCTCCATATCGTGTTGCTAAATTCACAGTTGAAATTTTGTCTTCGTGCGACCAGTGAAAATCCACTTAGTGAGAACCACAGGCCAAAGAAAAGAGAACAAACAGCTTCATTTTTTGTTGATAGGCCCTGTAACCAGCATTAGAAAATAATGAGCGCAAGAACACGTCACTGTCCCGTTTGAACACATCTTAAAGGCAGGAATAAGGATTTCCAAATGAAATGATTTTGGCAAGGTGTGGTGATAAAAATAGCAGTACATTTGTATCTAAATGCAAACAATATCTTGTCCAGTGAATGTATTTTGAATTCGTCACTTGCGTCCCAGAGAAAGCTTTGACAAAGGTGAAAACCAGTGTAGACATACCTCGTAGTATATGATGCCATTTAGGCTGTTGCAAGAAGCATTTTCTTCCCCGAAAACTGCTGTAAGTTTTTAGGTTTTTATCAATTTAAACGGGATATAGTGCATGCTAAGCGGAAGATTATGCTCTCCATATAGGACTTGATGATTCTTTTGTCAGATGTACAGTTTTTTCTTAACATACGGGGAATAAAGAGTTTAAAAATGTATGCTGTCAAGAAAAGAGCATCAGTTTTCCCGAATGTTAGAAAATTCTGTACATCTGTCAAAAGAATCATCAGAGCAAATGTACAGGTGATAATTTTTTGCTTCGCATGCGCTATATACGATTAAAATTGATAAAGAAATAAACTACTTACAGCTGCAGTTTTCTCCTCAGAGTCGAGACAAAACCTGATGCTTTCTACAGCCTAATTAGGTCTTTTAACACGTGGTATGACCACACTGAAAACGTGCGCATTAGACATACATGTAATAAAATATGGAGACATATTCAAAACGAAAGTCCAACTTTCAGAAACACGATAGCTTGCTGCTTTTATTACCTAATTTTAATTTCGTACATTAACCGGAGTACTTTGATTAGGTTCTTGCTCATAAACAAGCATAATTTTCAACAACAGTTTGATGGACCTCTCTTACGCTTCTTTGTTATAAAGCTTACTTGTAGTATGATATTTTACCATTCTTTAGCATATAGATTTTATTTTAATTGATTGATTTTTGACTGGTATTTATAACCCTTAAAATAGTTTTTGCTATTCAAATTGTTGACATTGCTATTTATGTTGTCTCAACCCTCAAGCATTTTCTTTGTTACTACTTACTTCGGTTTTGTAATACCATTGTGTTATATTGCATGAAATATGTAAGTTTCTATGAAACGCTTACTAAACACCAGAGTTAATGGCATTTAGCAAGTATTGCTTTTTTTTTTACCTGGAGCAATTTCTATGAAACTGTTGTATGAAATTAAATAACGTTTACCTAAGGTATCTACAAATGAAGTGTAATGTTGCAAGCAATATTGGGCTCCAACCTTTGTAGGAGCGTTGGCATATAGTTTCGTTATAGACCTTGTCCAAAGGTCGATCTTTAGGTCCGATTTTTGTAAAATAGAATAACACGAAAATGGCTAGAACTTTTACGCAAAGAATCTTGATTGGGCACGTTGCGTAAATGATGAAATATCAGGACATCAGGTCTCACAGGGCCTGAAATTAAAAAAAGATCAATATTCAAGAAACAATTATACCCGGTACTCTCGAGCTTTACATGATTAAATTCGGGATTAATAATTAAAATATTTGTACGGATTTAAGGTTCCTCTTAAAAATGTTCAAGCTCAAAGGGGTCTGCAGTTTGTAAACGGTATCCAATCGATAACTCCAGAACACCGAAACACTTAATTATGAATCACTAAGGGGATGCAAATAGTCACATCCGTCCGTCCGTTCTTTTGTCTGTCCACTAATTCATTTTGGGCGACTTTTTGTAGCCTTTTAATTTCATACTTAATTTAATTACCACATAAACATGATAAATGGACAAAAACCCATTCGGGTGTATCTAGATTTTTTTCTTTTTTTAGGATATTTTGCCGCGATGGATGATCTCACAGGATTAACGGATATTCTAAAACAAAAATATAAAGTTGAAATATTCTCCATTACAATTGGAAAACAAAATTTAAAAGACATGGAAAAACTTGCGACAAGTAAACAAGGCGAGAAGCTTTTATTTCAAATCAACGGCGACGATTCAAAATTAGATTCAGTAATTGATCGTATAGTTGTCCCAGGTAAGTAAGAAGACTTTACAGTTAACTAGCTTTGTTTAAATTATTAAATCATAACTGCGTTGTAACGTGTTATACTTCAATATCATTCATCGTATTGCCTGTTAACATGTAATGCATAGCAAATAATGAAGTACAATACTCATCCATCCTTTTAAACTATTAATGAATAAATTAATGCGCAAATATTAATTTCACACTTAAAGTAAAAGAAGCAATGAATACTACAATAACGGTTAACAATTTTTGTTTTGATGTTTTCTTCAAAACAATAAATAGAGAAAACAGTCATTACTTTTTGGAAGCCCACGTAAAAAAGTTAAATGTTCATGTTTACACCATACCCTCATCAGGAAATGAAGGGAGGCAATCAATGACCATTTTGCAATAACATTTCGGGATTTCTAATTATTTGCTTTTTTTATTTTTATCAGCAGTCATCAAGTGTTTATATTGTGAATGATTAAATCTAAATGGTCAAATTAAATAATGAAAAAAGATAACGTGTCTGATTGTTTATGAATTTAAAATGAAGCTGGTAATCTGTTACAAATGTAGACAAGCCTTCTCCTTCTTTTTTTTATTTCACATTATCAGTTGTATGTTATCAAGGGTAAAAGAACTTATGTCGGTTGTTTCATTACAATCTCAAATAGTTCACAGAAACAGCTTTAAATGAATAGATAATTGTGTTGTTTTTGTTAGACGAAAAGACTAAATATTAGTCCTATCCATTACATTTGCTGAGCTTATATTTTATTGTACTCTTAAGGAAAAGACAAATATAACATATTGTGTGGCACGACAAAATCCTGGCTGACAAATGAAGCGATGAAAAAAGCAGAATATGAAACTGATGCACAGCCATATGCTTGGCCATGGATGGCTGACTTAAGAACTGAGGTACATCCAACACTCAAATTTTAAATTCCAGAGCTATATTTGAATCCTGTTTTGAAAGACCAAACACTAGGTTTGTACGAAATTTTGTACTTAGTTGTTCCAAAACCAATCTTGAAGATATTGTTATTATAAAATTTACATGAGTACATTAAAGGATCGCATAGAAGCAAAATTTGATGTCAGTATTGTGTCAGAAACTATCTCTAGTTTTTAAAAAAACACTTTATAGCATGGCAGTCTGTATTGATTCACTTAGCTTTTTAATCATGAAATAATTTAAAAGCCGATAGCAGTTGAATGGTCAATAATATTTGTCTCTGATAAAACGTATTTGAATCATTGGTTGCATGAAGTTTCTTCGTTTAAGCGAAGCAAGTAAGATTAAAATAGATTGCCTATCTTGGTGAGAACTCCAGTAGAGGTAGGTGTATATCGCTTTTTTACACAGAATTGTAACTGTTTTGCTGTGAGCATTTATTCACTACCAATACATTGTAAAATGATCGAAAATAACAGTTTGAAGTTCCTGTTTTTTTTTATTCTGTCTATTAAAGAAATGTGGTTTTGATTTTTTGTTGCTTGTGGCATGTACGAAGAATGTTTTTGTACCAGGTATCAAAATAGAAATATTTAATTAACGATAAAATGGAAACTATTACAATCTTTAACCTTGATTACGTTCTGTTACTTTTATTTAGTACAGTATAACTTGCTATAACGACATTCACAGCATACCAACATATTTGTCCAGCCCTGATGTTTTTTTTAATTTTAATTACTAGCATCATAACTTGCCATATGCGACAACCTCCAATAACAGACATAACCAACAAGTCCCAATGAGTGTTGGTATCTATAGACAAATTTTACTGTATGTACTTCAGTCTTGTAAGTTTTGCACGAATATCTGATACGCTTACAATCGAACTCTAAGCACTAAGATATCTTCAAAACTGTTTATGTAAAAATATTGAATTTTAAAACAAACAACATGAAAATAACATCTTTTTTAATCGGTTATGTTAAAACTGACACAAATCTAACGTACCGGTTTTTTTGTTTCTTACTAGATGTTTGATATTTTTCAGACAAGTCATTTATGCGGAGGGAGTCTTATAGGAGATAAATGGATTCTTACAGCCGCTCATTGCTTCTTCAATGATTACTCTGTGACAAAAGTTCACCTAAGTACGTATATGTTCTGTTATGTTTAGAAAAATATGACGTTAAATTCACCTGAAATTTAGTCAGAAATTTTAGGATTTATTTTAAAGGATGGGAGTTTAGTATTTGTTCTTTCCAGGAACGAAAGTTGGGTTAACTTTCTGCCTGATAGAAAATTGACTGTTACAGGGCAATCTGCTGTTTGTTACATTTGACTTTGACTTCCATGATAGTAAGACTTTGAGTGTTGCTTTAAATGTCCAAAAGGTTACACCTTAAAATTGTAGTTAAAGTATGAAACTTAGTATTGCTGATAATTTGTAATAAATCTTGATTTTTGTTTTCCTTTATGGGGTCAGTTGGAATGGCAGTTTTGAAGTTTTAAAGATAGATTTGCTGTAGCGTCAGCAGTTAAATAGATTTATTGCTTTAAATTTGAAAAATTTCCAAACAACAATTTGGTGTAGCAATATCAAAAGTCATCTATAAAGATATTTCAACTCTTGAATTATTGTGTTCACTGACGTTATTACTTTGGCCGCTAGACACTTTTCAGAAGTGTTAAGTGATACTGTGAAATAATTGCACAACACAAAACTTATCATATAAAGCATGCATTATATCTGCTAGACTAAAAGCCAAACTTTCACGATACGAACATGTAATGACGTTTTTAACTCTGAATGAATGCGTTTGTAGCTATCAGTACTTTTCATTAATCTACAAATGTAGTAACAGATACCAGACAATAATGTTTCTTTTTAAGGATAATACTTCTTTCCTTCAGAAAAATTGTATCTAAATCAGCTAATTGACTTCGACGTATACGACATTGATCCAGTCAAAAGTGTGATAATTCATGACAAATACAATAACGAACAGCAGCCAAAACATTTATATGATATTGCATTGGTTGAGCTTCCCGAAGCAGTTGACGTAAGCCCAGAATTACTTCCTGTCTGCTTATGGGATGAAAAAATTGAAGGTAAACTTTAAATGAAATAGAACGAAATTATAATATTCTCTAGGTATTGAGAACTGTATCAGAATGAAACTAGTACCATGTGTTAAAACTGTAGTTTTTGTTAACTATTATCAAAATTTAATCAAATTTAACTCCTTTCTCTTCACAAGCATTGCTCAAATATAAAAAAAAATAGTTTGTATAATCTTTTTATTTGGAATATATTAATAAAATTCAATATCGTTTAATTTATTTTTTGCAATATTTTTCTCAATACATAAAAAAATAACCGATGAAAAGGGAATTTAAATGGAAAAATTGTAAAGGTAAGAGTGTTTGCCTGATATTTATAATTGAAAGCACGAAATAAGTTAGATTAAAATGTATTTTATCAGGTAATGAAGACGTCTACTTTTAATCTTACTTTTAGAAGAAACAAGAAGAAACTACTCGGCATTATTTGAGACAGGCACTTATGGCGTCGTTACTGGCTGGGGACAAAGAAACAATGATAAAAAAGGCCATTTTGCTGAAACTCTTAAGGAAATGCAAATGACAATGAAAACAGATGAAGATTGTCTGAACAATCTGACAGATGAAACAAAAAAGGCTGTTGACACTAAATTAATGTTTTGTGCCGGAGGAAAAGGTTTATAATGCAAACCAAATTAGCATTTTTCTGGTACATTTTAGGCAAGACCAATTTTATTAAGACCAATTTACTTTTTTAATACAAATTGCTATACCATTGACCACAAAAAATACAACACTAGATTCTTTTTATGTGAAAATAAAATATTTGAATGTGATAAACATGAAAGGCCACTTTTACACAAACATTGGTCGTTTCAGGGTTTCTTTATAAAAGCTGTTGCGATGCAAAATCTTTTCAGAAATGATCCGAGGTGAAACGAATGTTGAAGCGGAAAAAATCATTGATACATGCAGAGGAGATAGTGGCGGACCATTTGTTGTTAGACATCCACTTAATGAAAACCGATTTATACAGATTGGTAATGATATTGATATTACGTTTTGTCCAACAGGAATGATGATGAATACACAAATGGAGCGATATTTTGTTTATCTCTTACATATGATCATGAAATCCAATCGGCAGTTACGTGTTTAAAACAGGATCATCTTGTATGCAGGTTGTAACATTGCGCTTTTCCTATATCAGCTGTTAAATTTAAAGTTTCGGTTTAAATGAACATATTGTTCTTCATCTTAAACTAATAATCATGTTTTTAAACATCAAGTTTTTTTTCATAATTTCAGGAATTGTATCATTTGGATATCGGTGCAAACTTGATGGAAAATTCGGATTTTACACCAAACTTACGGAAGACCTTCTTGCATGGATTGCTGATAAAACTACGACCGCGGAAGGTAAAAACATATTTTTTTTTAAGAAACAAAAGAAAACAGAACAAAAAAATCTTTGTAACAGACGTAAGCGTTAAAGTTCATTGTCATATTGCTAGATGTTTTATAACAGCACATGCTCCAAAACAAGCCTTTATTCATTAACAACGTGAGGAGAGTGGAAAATTACATTTTCATTAACAAAAACCTTTTAGAAATACTAAACGAATGTGTATGATTAACTAAAGTTATCCTGTCACTAATAATACTTTCGAACTAATAACAAGGTGCCGTATATTTTTCTTTATCTACGGCAGTTGGTCACGTGACGTTGTTATATGATATGTCATGGACTACTTTTGTGTTTATAATCAGAAGGAAGTGATACAATTGATGTTGTTACAAAGAGAGACTACTTGAATAAAAAATTAAATATTTCAATATGTAAATCTTACAATATGGTGATCATTTAAGGAAATAAAATTACTGAAACTTTGGAACTATTTTTTGTGTGCAAATGTACCACTGCCGTATAACCTTGACATTAGCCTAAATTGAAACACTTTAAAGATAGATTTTCAATATCTTAAGTAAATTATATCCAAATGCCAGATGTGACAGGATAATAAGAATAATAGGTTAGTGTCTTAACTGCCTGCGGCTCACCCGATAAAGTCCTACGCCTTGCCCGATAAACTTTCTCATATTAAGACACTAACCTATTATTCTCTATTTATTGTAGTTATTCACTAGGCTAATTTATTACCCATTTACTACATATGTTCATCTCTTAACAAACGATTTTATACAAAAGAAATATATAATTTGATTAAGATTGTTTTTTTTTTTAAGTAATTCGACTAAAATGGTAGTAAAAAAGACCACACTCCTATGAGAAATACATTTTTATTATCAAAGCAAGTACTCCAATATCAAAAGCTTCTTCGGGGAGTAAAATGCATTTTCTTCAGCAATACATAATCGTTTGATATTTCTTATAAAAAAGAAAAAAAAATATCTTCTAAAAGTCACAATTTCTATATAAACAATATAACTGTATTAGTTTTCTACTCATTTAACTTGTTTGGTTGGAGTTAATTTACTAAGACAATTTGTTTTTCTGTGTTCTTATGATAACCTGTTGGAGCAATTGTGAAGTTGGTGCACCCTTGAACCTTGTTTAAACACCACTTGGCAAATGTTTTGCCACTGGCCGTTCTAAGGCGGTAACCCATTGGGTTTTCATTTTCGTTAATTGTTTGTGATGTCTTTTTAGGTTATCCTCCTAAGGATAAGAATTTACACCCAGTAAGGATTTACACCCAGTAAAGTGGCGAGGTTTCAAAATGCAACAGAGCGTCTGCTAAAAATTAACATGAATTCTCTGTAAAAACCAGACAGTTAAAGAAGGGGTGTGGCACGCACCGTCTCAGAATCAGCCCATATGTCTATATGTTGTGAGGAACCTTACATTAATGTTATATCAAAGTTCAGTTTGTCCGAAATAGGAATGGTTGCCATGGCAACAGAGCTCAAAGAAATTTCCTGAAAACAGCCGTCTTAACCAGAAAAATAATCCAAACTTGTCAAATTTCAATAATTCTGAAACAATATTTTGAATGCTTCATAATAAATATTGTTTATATAATTATATTCATACATATTGTCACTTTCAAAGCTGTTGTTCTTTTTGAAAAATACTTTTGGATATTTTATGCTGCAATGGTTTAAATCCTTGGTAAAAATGAAAATTCTAAAAAATACAAAAAATGTCAATTTTAGGTCAAAAATATATATTCATATTTCATAAAGTAAAGGACTGTAGCTCAAGTGGCTTATATTTTCCGATAGTACTATGGTAGAACTTTGAATTCTTGAAATAAAATTCATGGGCAATTCATAAGCAAAAATTTTACAAATCGTCAAAAAATTGCAAAATTTCGAAATTCTAATTTCAATTTTTAAACAAACTCTTCAATATTATAGTGAAAAGAAAATACATATTTTCATTTCTAAAATTAATTTCGATTGGCAAGAAAACTTCTTACAAAAGAAATACTAAAATGTTAAAATTTTCATTTTTTTATATTAATAAAGCCGTTTCCATGGCAACAAAAGCCAGTTTGCTTATTTTGATTTTAAAACTGGTATTTCTTTCTCCTTTCTTTTTATTTCTAGACAGATAACAAAAAAGTATCTTCTTTGAGAAAAATAACATAACATAACAGTTTTGTAATATAATTATTCAGTATGTTTCCATGGCAACAGAGCAAAAGTACTGTTTGTATATATGAAATGGCTATTTTCATTTCAATTTCTTAGACATATCTTATTTGTAAAAGAACTTTTTTTAATATTCCAAAAGGACTGTTATCGAACATGATAATTTGGGAATTTTTTTGTTGTGACAACCAGCAGGTATGATTTGCTCCCACGAATTTGCTTCCATTTTGGCTAAAAGTATAACATAAATTAGAAAATGTGTAACTGGATTTATTAGACTAACTTCATAAATTCCTGGCATTTACTAATGTAAATTTTTGAAATTGGTGAAAAGTTCAAAGACAATACAGTATTTCACTGAAAGCATAAAGCTAGAAAACCTATTAAAATTTTATCAAGTAAACTGTTTTCGGACATATATTTTCGGACAAAAGCACACACTCATAATTAAACTGCTACACATTGTTATAAAACCGTTTTCTCTGTTCAGTGTGTGTTTCATAAAATGAATTAAGTAAATGCTTTTTTACTGTAACATATAAACATAAATATTTTTAGAAGAATATTCGTTAAATACAGATGACTGCTCCCAATATTATAGAATGATCATTTGGAAAAAAGAAAATGATTTAAGAAATGTAATATACCCCAAGAACATAGCAGTATTTTCTCATTTTTTTTCAATGATTGTAAATACGGACTCATGAATCCCTACCATCCCAATGTGTATTTAACTTAAAGAGGCACTTTCAAGAACTTATAAAGATATTTTTCACTATGTCTTTAATTTTAAAAATAGGAGATCACATTAAACTACCTTTCATGAAATAGGACCACTGTGTTTAATTAACCAAAATACACTAAGGGTTGTTGAATTTGTTAGGAGAAAAATGCTGACATATATCATAACAATGACAAAAAAAAATTATTTGAAATTCCCACAAGTAATGAAGTACTAACACTGAAACATAGGCTAGGTCCTTTTACCTTGACCTCTAACGAAGTGACCTGTATCATGAGACATTTAAATTGATTTAAAACTGATTATCATTTGTAACTGAATTTACCTTTGAAGATAAAGTTCTATATACAAAGGTAAGTTTGTATAGCTTGACCCCCTTTCAAATCCCCCCCCCCCCCCCACCCTCCCTCAACTTACAAAAGAGAAGCATGTGTAGAAAACAAACATGAGTTTTCAGAAAATGATGTTATTGACTGTACGTCAAACATTTTTTTTATCAATCTAAAAAAAATATTTTTATATACAAACATCATTTGAAATGTTACTCATTTCTACAACCATCAAGTAAGAATTATCCTCCATGATTTCTGAGTGTAAGATTTGGAAAATAACAGGTTGAATATGAGGTTATATGTTTGAAGAGCACATTTCTGAAAAATTATCTTAACATCATGAGAGATATTTTTTTGAAGTTAGACAGACAATCAAATGTCCATTTTGACAACAAAGTAGAGTTGTTTAAAATCACTCCACCTTTATGCAATTATGATTCTTCAGAAAGAAGATATCATTTTAAGAATAAAAACAAACATCAACCTTGTGAATACCTGTATTAAAAGGAAATAATAACTTTAGAAATATACTGCTCAGTTTGAATGAATAGGCAAAAACAATGCTATTATAAGATAGGCTTGAAAATCTGCTATAAACTTTTATTACTAATATGTAGTGACTAAGATCTATACTCACTGTGCAACTTTTTATCTATTTATACCACAGAAAGAAAAAAGAAAAGAAAAGTTGCTGAACTTTTAAAACACAAGGTGATGTCTAAGAAAATTATATCAAAACATAAAAAAGTTATGTAAATAAAGGCAAAAAAGCATGTTTTTTTCTTCAGCTTCACTTAGACCTCTTCAAAATCCAACTATAATCAATTCTGATCTAACTATTTTGTATTTAATGTAACTAAGGAATCCCACCCTAGATCATGTTATTTTCCTAATTAGATTGGTATTGCCCATAATATTGCTCATAATATTACTGATAATATTGTGTAACAAATGAAAACAAAAACTGTATGCAGTATTTACATAAAACATGTTTTAAAATGGTAGAATATTTCAAAATCCAGTTTAAACATAGTATATTGACTGTTTATGTATAATTCAACACAATGCTATAAAATGTTTCAAAAATTGATCAATTTCTCTATTACACATTTTATTTTCAAGCTTTCAGATAATCATCCTTTTGGGATAAAACACAGACATGAAAATGCCTTGCTTGAATAGTCACAGTATCATAGTCTACATGCTAATACTATCATTATACTTCTTAATACATGTATCTACTGATACTTTAATGCCTTTATTGTTTTTGAAATTTTCTTAAAATTTTCAGCATCAAAATTTATGTCAAAGTCTTTGACTTGGTACAGTTACAGTATTTTATTCTTTCCATTTACATTTTACCAGTTTTTATATCAGTATATTTGTATCAAAGAAACACTTCTTACTGGTGGTAAGACAGGAGCTGAAAAAAATCTTATGATATGTATGGTTCTTTCAGGGTATCAGCACTTAATTTTTTCCCTTCAGGGACAAACATGTCAAGGAATTCAGAAAACACTAAATGGAATTCCAATTTCAATAATCTGTGACTGGTTGAACAGTCTACATTTTGCAACTTTTTAGTTGTCTCAATGTCACATCCCTGTAAAGAAAGAAATAAAAAATTCAAAATAACTAATTTAATAAATTTTAAATATCTCTTATTTAAAAGTAAAATGACTCACATGAAATACTCAACAACAAAACATCCAATGTCAATTTTGTTTAATTTTGGTTATGCTTTGAAAATATTAAATTTAGTTCAAATGAAAAAAGCATTATTTATGAATGGTTGAAAAAGTAGTTTCAATTTATACTCTCCACTTTTAATGATTATTAAGCAGACTTCTCGAATGTAATGGCAGCAAAAGTAGAGAACTTTGAAGCTATGGTTAAAAACAGGTGGTATTTGAACCACAATCTCCAAGCCTGACCTTTTGTTATTAAACAATATTTTTGAGAAAAGAAATACAGAAGTGTTTCAAGTAATAAATTACCTTCTCACTATGTTTCTGTCATTGTCCAAATATGTAGACCAACAGGCAGCAGTCTGTAACAGGAATTTCTGAAGAAGAAAAGAAAATTTGTTTTACTAAAGGTCTGTGATGTCATGATGCAAGGTATCATTTCAACATCAAAATAGGCATATAATTGTGAAAATTAAAAGCATATTAGACAAAAGCTTATGTGAATGATTTGATTTGGTTTTACCTTCATGAAAACTCAGATGAAATGAACTTGTTGTTTAACTTACTGTGCAATTTATAATTTACTTTATTGCCTATGGAATCTCTTTAGGTAAGTGAACTATGCTGCAGAGTAAAGCTTCACACTCAAACACATGAAAAAAGAAAGCCATGTGTGAATGAAGTGCAGATTAGAAATGAAAGACTCTTAATATAGAAAAGTAAGAAACAGATCACAATATTTATAAAAACTGATCAATGGCACAATGCAATGGAATATAAGAATGGTAATTTCTCACCTGTTTCAAAGTCATGCATGTATATTCTTGTAAGAAAAATCTGAACCAATGCAAGTCTCCTGTATTGATTCTTGTGAACTTCAATCCAAAAATGTTCCGCAACACCATTATGGCATTCACAATTCAAAACGACACTTCACACTGATTTTCAACCATTGGACCACAGGCGGTTAATTCCACCACTATTATCAATTTGAATATTTCATATCAGACACTATAAATGTTCTTTCCATCTTAGAATAACCTCAGTTGAGCACTTTTTACATGATATGCACAATTTCTTGCTTATTACTATTATTACTGGTAACATGTGCATCCATTTTGATTAATTTCTAATGTAAAGAGTTGGTTAAGGGGAGGTAATAAATCCAGGAAAACGGTATAAAACCACCAATTTTCTTCAGCTTATTCCTTCTGCTGTCATTTAGTATCAGGATTGCCCGTAATTTTTATTAATGTTTTTATGAAATTAATGAGTGCTCTTTCAAGTAATTTAGCTTATTTTTTTAAAAAGGTTTTACTTTTATAGTAAAGTGCAACTCAATATACCACCTAAATCACATTTTTTACCCAAAAATTTTGGATAAAATGTGACTGTATTTTCCGGTTGAGATTAATACTTACACGGTATGTAATCGTTCCGGGTTGATTTGGACTAATTTCCCGTTCTCGAACTGATTCGGATTTCAAGCACCGGATTGATTCATCTAAAATGGATTGTTGCTTTGGGAAGGCAGAGAAAAAAACAAAATAAAATCGTTTATAGCTGTACGTTTTCCAATATCTTAGTTGCACGGAACATGATATAACTAAAGAAATATATATACAACTTTATAAGGTTGATGTGCGGTGTTTTAATTGTTAAAATTGAAAAACAAATTACACACGTTGATTAAAATTTCATAAACACGCGCAAAAATGTAAATAAATCGTCCTAATAACAATTTTTTCATTATATTTTGGTTTAAGAAATAAATAAATACATTCCGCTGCACATTAATGTTTTTGTTAAAATATTGTATCCAGTAATGAATTTGAAGTTCGTCTTTTTATTACTTCCATGTGAAAATCTGGAGCACCGGATCCAAAGGCAGCCCGTTTCCATCCAGACAATTGCATTTTTGACAATTTCTTTTATAAAAGAATGGTTTTAAGCATTAATTTGTATTTATATTAGCTTTCCTTGTCAAAATGGGTCTTTCTGACGTCAGTTACACATTTTTTTCTATCTTTTTCTGCTTTAAAAATGAGTAAAAACTAATAAAATTAAGTTTACATGCTGTTTTTCTTGAAAAAAATCACTTAAATCTTTTAAAGCAAGCAGGAAAATATAAGGACGTTCGTGCTTACATACTTACTAAACATCTTAATGTTCCGTGGTACCAGTTATATTATAAATAATAAAGTGAAAATAAATTAAAAGCTATTTTTTTATAGAGCATCAGAAATTCGACTCACCTGTTTGGATCGCTGTCATTGAATCATTCCGGTGCTTGAAATCCGAATCAGTTTGGGAACGGGAAATTAGTCCAAATCAACCCGGAACGATTACATACCGTGACTTACCTCTTTCCCAAATAGATCAAAGTCAGGAACACTTTTCTACAAAATACAGGTGTAGAAACTTATCCAGCTTCTATATTTTTTTTTATTTAATTACATTTTTTGAAACAATGTCGTTTCAACAAAAATATCCAATTTTCTAAACTTTGGAGGCTGTTGCCATGGAAACGGAAGAGAATTTGAAAAAACAAATCATAGTTTTAATTCAAATATGAGGTTGATCTACAAAGTTATCATACTTTTGTTAAAATCTGTTACTATGCGTGCCAACATTTTCTGGTCATTACAGAGAATCCATGTTAATATGCAGCAGAGCGTCATGGGCCGACAAATGAAATTTGTTTCTGAAAATAACTTATGTATGCAAATGAACATCTTCCTACTAAACCTGAGCAATAGTGGAGAGGTTACAGAAAACGAAAGAATGTGTTTTTATATCTGCTGACATCCGCAAAGGTAGTCAAGTTTTAAGTGAACACTTTCTTTTCAGCAAGTTATATATGCATTGGTATGAATAGTTTAAACTTATTTATTTTACATCGATTAGCAACTTATATTAATCCCTTTCTATGACTGATTCCTGAATTCAAACCAGTTCTTGGGCCGAACGTTAATGTATGTGAAATGTCAGTGCAGACTCTCACTCCTGGTGTCAATTCGAAACAGCAACGTTCGGTTCCGGCCCTCAAATTCCTCGACCACTGCTCTTCCTCATTGTCAATGTTATAAATATTTGCATAAATTGTCGATTATGTTATATTTTCGTTATTGGGTGGTATTATAACTTTAACAGAGAAATTGATTGTAATTTACATGTGATTTTGCATATTTTTCAACAACGCCATCAATAAAATTGCATTTATTTACTGCATGTAAGAACCGATCAATCAGTGGTTTCATTAGCTAAAAACACAGCACCGTATTTAAATAGAAATAAAAATGCAGTGAAAAATATAACATTATGGAAAAATTATTGTGCAAAAGCTCATAAAATCTTACCAGACTTTTTTGATATACATATCTCTTGTCATTGCAGACCTATAAATTGATGTCATGATAAATTTTTAGTCCATGCTTTACCACAGTTCCTTTAAATTTCAGTGCCTTGATTTTCCAGCGTTTTGAGAATGAATCAAGGTCTCTCATTTTTTTAGATGTTTTTATGAGATGAGAAAGTAGAGGCATTTACAGCATGTATGAATGATAGTGTATCAAATTCGATTGTACAAACTGTTTTCTTAATTTCTGTTGCAACGTATAAAAAACCAAATCTTGATGGAGTACACTGTTTCATATAAAAGAAAATGATACGAATTCTAAGGGAAATACCTTTTTTGTCGATAACAATACATATTTCAGGCTTAGTTATTGTTCCGTCCTATGGAAGCCGCATTGGATCATGTCGTTGAACGATACATCCCGATGTAAACAGAACTGTAAGGCGATGTCATCTTACTAAACCTTGATTAACAAGCACTTTAAATGACCAGAAAAGTAACAAAATGAACTGTGTTTCGTTTTAAACTTATCCAGGTCCATGACCTGAATAACTGTGAATGGGCAAACAATACGATGTATTATAATGTTATTATTCTCGCATAAATCTTATTAATGTTTATCAAGTAACAGACTTAACTTTGTAAAGAACACTAAAACTTTTTGAGCCTATAAAAATCTATTTGGTCATTCCTGGATACAACTAAAAGCCTCTGCTAGATGACATTAGAAAAAAAGCAGACGGTTTATCGTGATTGCAATTACAAACATAATGTTTATTGCATTTGATCAGAACTGGATTGGTGTCCAGTTACAATTCTTTTTAGTTGTTAAAGCAAAATCTGTCGGTCGAGATAATTGCTAAATTGAAAGTGTTCAACGCGTGAACTGATAGCGATAATGCTTACAACGTTCGTCTTCTACAGAGGCCTGTTGGTCCCTGGTGGGCACTGACCAAATATGGTATAACGGTACGGAAAAATACGGAAAGGACCGTGTATTAACGAAATATCTCGGAAAGGAATACTCTTACTTTCGGAGGCGAAAACAGTATAACCGGTGTGTACATGCAAATCGTGTTTGTTGAAAGTTCCGGAGCATTGCATAGTGGATTGTTCAGTATATATAGCAGTTTCCTTTGACCAGGTATGATTAATTTATTTGTTCATTTTTGAGAAATCTCGCATTTTTGCCGGTGAAACTCATTGTACGGTTACCAGATCTGTATACAGGTTTTTTGATCCTAAGAAGTTACCAGTTTTCGCGATTTAATTTTTTCAGTTACGCGTCAGCTTTTTAACGCTTTTCAGTAATATTATTGTCAGTGCTTTAGAATCGCTTGTTATCTTACATATTATTGTGAACTTTGAACCCGTCTAACCAGTTTGAGGAAACTACCATTTCAGGTTCAAATGCTGTATTGCTGTTGGTTGCAGGGGATCACCAAATCAAGGATGCTTTTATAGATGTGGATGATGCCTTTGTTCATTGTTTACCTATATCTGAAGAGTAGTGGAATTAGAATTAGAAGAACAGAAGCCAAAGCTACAATGTTCTCTGATTTAAATAAGGCTATTTATTGTGGTGCGGTATCCATACTGGAGTACCTAAGGTATATTAAGTATACATTTTGGCCATTAAGAACTCAGTGTAAAGTATTATTATCAAGTTAGAATTTGGTGTTATTAAACAGTAATGTTGTGTTTTATATGTTTTGTTTAAGTACTCTTTAGAAAAGGCAGTGGCTACAGTTACGCAACCATAATCCTAGCCTCCGAGTCTTCTTTAAAAAAACTTCTGTAACCGTAGCCTATTCCAGTGGTTTTGTCTAGGACTACGGGACTTCTGTAATCCTAGGCTCGAAGGCTAGGCGTACCACTGCATAATCGTACCATTTCAGGACGAAGCGTACCATGTATAAAATACATAGTGGGTATCTGCGGTATGCTAGGTGATAATAACACCTATTAATATGGTACTAGCGGAACTGTGAGATTAATGTTGGCTAATTATTTAATTTGAATCGTAAGCTAATTAGGGAACCTATATTAGGTCATTAATTTATTAATACTCGAGTGGTCACATTTTTTAGTGGATCTGAATGAAAAATAAGTCAGAATGTTGCTTTGATGGATTCTTTGATTTATTCCAAACTGGGTCACATTGGGCCTGAAACTAGGTCACCAGGTCAGATCATTAGAAAACCTTGTTAATATTCTAGGTACACATTTTTCTTTTGATCTTCTAATGAAAATTAGTCAGAATGCTTGCCTTGATGAATTATTGAAGTAATAAGAACTGGTCATCGTCTGCTTAAAAACTAAGTCACCAGGTCTATCATAAGAAAACCTTGTTGATGTTCTAGATGTCACATTTTTTATCATCGTCGGAAATCCATGTTCGATCCATTCCATTTCACTCTATTTATCTACCGTTGGACAATTGGCTGGTAAAATTTTGTACTCATGAGTAATTCATTACCTACTTTCATTGGTTTCCGCAAGATTACCCTTGCGGAATCTCAGCCAATGAAATTACTTGTTACAATTTGCCTCCGCGCCTAAGTTTAAATCCTGGGAAATACGTCTATTTTAAGTAACTTGTCATTATGCCTACTCTCCACACTGAAGAGTGTCTATTTGTAATGCGGCATCTCATTCGACGAATAGTTACATCCCTTAGCTAATAAATATTCATGAAAACGAATAATCAGCAGTCAATTATCCCACTGTACATAATGTAGTTGTGAGGAATATGGACCGGGGGTCACCGACGATGATTTTTTATCTGATCGTAATGGATATTTAATCATAATGTTTATCTTGATGAATTTGTTCTTTGGTCGTATGTTCCTTTGGACCTTGTACCACATGCTTCAGGTGAGCGACCCAGGGCCACTTGGTCACACCCGCTTGGCCAGGACTTAATATGAGATTTTTACAATCAAATAGTTTTTAGACAAAAATCTCTTCATTGATACAGATTTATTCAAGCTCTCTTCTCAAACTTGTTTACATGGATTTTATATACCTGTTCCCGTGTCAGTATTAAATATATGGTTAATTTTGAAAACAGGATATTGTTAAAACCTGTATTTCTATTATTGTCTAGCTGAGATTGGAAATGTATACTTAATGATCACCTTTTAATCCAACTGAAATGAAGTTGACATTTTATATTTAGAAAGCTCACTGGGCTTCATCTCAAAAACAAAGGAGCAGATGTGTGTTGCAGAGAGATATCTAGAGACAGAATATCCTACAAGCGGCCAGCTTTACACAACTTATCTATCCTGTTTTCTGAAGACATTTGGTCATTACTTACAAATGCTGAGACAATAAGATCAACAAGAGGGAAAATAACAGTATTTCTTATGCAGACATAGCAAGAAAGGTAAGTTCTATGTAAGTCTTTGTGTTCTGTAAAATAAAGCTTTTCAAAAGTGTATTGCTTTTCAAGAGCCCATGGGCCATTCCAGTATGTATATTTTACTGGAATGGTCCATGGGTTTATGTATCCATGGATTATAGTATGACTGTTCTATCTCTTAGATGTAAGACAGTATAATGTTATTTCAATTTAGTTATCTGAAAATGTTGAATTCTTTCTTTGATCTTGAACTTCTATGATTTACTTCAGAACTTTAGTGAATATATTCGAAAAAAAGTGCTTTAGCAGTGTAAAGTAATTATGCCCCCTCTTCAAAGAAGTGGGGGTATATTGCTTTGCATTTGTCTGTCTGTCGGTCGGTCCGTCGGTCTGTAGACCAAATGGTTTCCGACCAATAACTAAAGAATGCTTAGGCCTAGGAACTTCAAACTTGGTACGATGATTGTCCATCACCAGTAGATGACCCCTATTGATTTTGGGGTCAAGGGGTCTAAGGTCAAGGTCACATTGACCTTGTAGGTAGAAACGGTTTCCGACCAATAACTAAAGAACGCTTAGGCCTAGGAACTTTAAACTTGGTAAGATGATTGTCCATCACCAGTAGATGACCCCTATTGATTTTGGGGTCAAGGGGTCAAAGGTCAATGTCACATTGACCTTGTAGGTAGAAACGGTTTCCGACCAATAACTAGAGAACGCTTTGACCTAGGTTGACCAAACTTGGTATGCTGGTTGGTCATCACCAGTAGATGACCCCTATTGATTTTGAGGTCATTAGGTCAAAGGTCAAGATCACAGAGACCTTCATCCTAAAAACGGTTTCCGATCAATAACTAGAGAACACTTTGACCTAGGTTCACCAAACTTAGTGTGCTGGTTGGTCATCACCAGTAGATGACCCCTGTTGATTTTGAGGTCATTAGGTCAAAGGTCAACCTCACAGGGACCTTCATCCTAAAAATGGTTTCCGATCAATAACTAGAGAACGCTTTGACCTAGGTTCACCAAACTTGGTATGCTGGTTGGTCATCACCAGTAGATGACCCCTATTGACTTTGAGGTCATTAGGTCAAAGGTCAAGCTCACAGAGACTTTGACTCTAAAAACGGTTTCCGATCAATAACTAGAGAATCCTTTGACCTAGGTTCACCAAACTTGGTATGCTGGTTGGTCATCACCAGTAAATGACCTCTATTGATTTTGAGGTCAAAGGTCAAGCTCACAGGGACCTTCATCCTAAAAACGGTTTTTGATCCATAACTAGAGAACGCTTTGACCTAGGTTCACCAAACTTGGTATACTGGTTGGTCATCACCAGTAGATGACCCCTATTGCCTTTGAGGTCATTAGGTCAAAGGTCAAGATCACAGAGACATTCATCTTAAAAACGGTTTCCGATCAATAACTAGAGAATGCTTTGACCTAGGTTCACCAAACTTGGAATGCTGGTTGGTCATCACCAGTAGATGACCCCCTATTGATTTTGAGGTCATTAGGTTAAAGGTCAAGCTCACAGAGACTTTGACTCTAAAAACGGTTTCCGATCAATAACTAGAGAATGCTTTGACCTAGGTTCACCAAACTTGGTATGCTGGTTGGTCATGACTAGTAAATGACCCCTATTGATTTTGAGGTCATTAGGTCAAAGGTCAAGGCCACAGGGACTTTGATCCTAAAAACGGTTTCTGATCAATAACTAGAGAACGCTTTGGCCCAACCACAAGCAATTAGGTGCTGCCAGCGGGCATTTATGTTTTACAAACATTTCTTGTTCTTTATAAATTTTCATTTCAATAATTAAATTAATAATGAAATATTGTTGATATAAATATTTAAAATCTATGACTTTATCTACTTTATTTGATAATTTTATAGTGTGTTTCGGTACAGAATGTGAAAATTGAGAAGATGCCAAGGTCAGAGGCCATTAAAAATCATGGAGGTAAACATATAACAGTTCTTCAGTATATACTAAAAAATTAACTTATGCTTTGGTTGCTGTTGCAGTCATCTATTATTATACTAAATACCTAATGTTTTCTAATTCTTGAAAATAAGTCTTCTGTAAACAAAGATGTAAAGGTGTTTTAATACAGCATTAGTATCTTATTGTTTACACTTCTAGCAGAAATTATATGTATAAGTGCTTCTGTTTCTTTTTAGCTCACCTGTCGCGTAGTGACAGAGTGAGCTTTTCTGATCACCTTTTGTCCGTCCGTCCACAATTAGTTTGTTAACACTCTAGTGGTCACATTTTTGCCTCAATTGTCATGAAATTGTCAGGATGTTTGTCTCATTAATATCTCGGACGAGTTCGAACATGGGTTATCAGGGTTGGAAAACTAGGTCACAGAGCCCAAATATAGAAAAACCTTGTTAACACTCTAGAGGCTACTTTTTCAGTCCAAATATCCTGGAAATTTGTCAGAAAAGTTCTATCGATGATTTCTAGCTCAAGTTGTAATATGGGTCATCTGGGTTCAAAAACTAGGTCACGGGGCCCCAAAAATAGAAAAATCTTGTTAACACTCTAGAGGTTACATTTTCAGCCCAATTAATCTGGAAGTTTGTCAGAAAGGTTGCTTTGACAAGTTCTAGGTCAAGTTCAAATATGGGTCATCTGGGGTCAAAGACTAGGTCACAGAGCCCAAATATTGAAAAACCTTGTTATCACTCTAGAGGTAACACTTTTAGACCAAATAATCTGGAAATTTGTCAGGAAGGTTGCTTCTATGATTTCTAGCTCAAGTTCTAATATGGGTCATCTGGGGTCACAAACTAGGTCACAGAGTCCAAATATGGAAAAACCTTGTTAACATTCTAAAGGTAACATTTTCAGTCCAAATAATCTGGAAATTTGTCTGAAAGGTTCTTTCGATGATTTCTAGCTCAGTTTTGAATATAGGTTTTCTGGGGTCAAAAACTAGGTCACAGAGCCCGAAAGTAGAAAAACCTTGTAAATGCTCTAGAGGTTACATTTTTAGTCCAAATGTCCTTGAAATTTGTCAGAAAGGTTGTTTCAATGATTTCTAGCTCATATTTGGATATGGGTCATCTGGGATCAAAAACTTGGTCACATGGCCCAAATATTAAAAAACCTTTTTAACACTCCAGAGGTTACATTTTCAGTCTAAATATCCTGGAAATTTATCAGACAGGTTTTTTTGATGATTTCTACCCCAAAACTAGGTCACAGAGCCCAAATATGGAAAAACCTTGTTAACACTCTAGAGGTAACATTTTAATTCCAAATAAGCTGGAAATTTGTCAGAAAGCTTAATTCTATGGTTTCTAGCTCAAGTTTGAATATGGATCATCTGGAGTGGAAAACTAGGTCACAGAGCCCAAATATCGAAAAACTTTGTAAACACTCTAGAGGCTACATTTTCACTCCAAATGTCCTGGAAATTTGTCAGAAGGGTTGTTTTGATGATTTGTAGCTCAAGTTTGGATATGGTTTATCAAGGGTCAAAAACTAGGTCACAGAGCCTAAATATCGAAAAACCTTGTTAACACTCTAGAGGCCACTTTTTCAGTCCAAATATCCTTGAAATTTGTCAGAGAGATTGTTTCAATAATTTCTAAGCCAAGGTTGAATATGGGACATCTAGGTTAAAAAACTAGGTCATAGAGCCCAAATATGGAAAAACCTTGTTAACACAAATAACCTTTAAATTTGTCAAAGAGATTGTTTCAATAATTTCTAGGTCAAGTTTGAATATCGGTCATCTGGGGTCAATTAAACAGGTCCATAGCAACTTTGTTAAAAGCAGTCATACTCAGGTGAGCGATACAGGGCCATCAATATTAGTTGTCACACTTGACCACAATAAGTATAGTCCTATGGAAGAAGGTCTGGTTTGAAAAATATTTTTGGTGGGGGAGGAATAAATATTTTGTTGTTGTTGTTGTCGGTCTCTTTAGTTTTTTGGATGGGTAGGTACTTCCCAATCCCTGCAACATCCCCCCACCCCAACCAAAGTTGTAAAGTAATTAAATAACAGACTTTGTTTCCTATTTTCTCTTCTGTGAAGAAATACTTGTCTCTTTGTTTTTCTTTTTTTTTGATGGGCAGGTACTTGCAAGCTTGTTTCCAATAAATAATACAGACAAGAGTTGGTACCACTCTGCTGTGCTTTTGTTTTGTAATTAGGGTCATTTAGCTTTGTGTTTGCAAAAGGAATCCTCAGAATTATAGTTGGAGCAGTTTTCCCAATCACTATGGTCACATTGATACATTTGGTAACTGGTGTTCATTTGAAGAAAATTTTGTAGCAGTCAACAGTGTGTTTCTATCAGTTTAGGTGATACTGTAACATTTTACTCAGTTAAGGATTAGACATCTGTGTTGTTTACCTATATAATTAAATATTTTTTGTATTGTTTCAGTGGAAGACTAACAAGGCAAACAGATGGTAGAGGAAAAGACATTCTTAGGTCACCTGAGCATATTGTGCTCATGGTGAGCTTTTGTGATCGCCTGGTGTCCATAGGCATACATCAGCTTTTCTTTTAAACAACATTTCCTAAACTTCATGGTCAAGGCTGATAAGCTTTGCAGGGATGTGCCTTTCACAAAGCTCTACCATAAAATACCATATTTGTTCAAAATTTATTTGATGCAGAACTTAAAGTCTTTGGTTGCTTTGGCAACAATAATGAAAAACTTTATAATTTGACCTAAAACTACCCAGTCCAGAGCTATGAAATTTGATGTGTACCATTGTCTTGTTGACCTGTATGAAGATTGTTTCAGTTATATCCCTGTTATACATTATTGTCAAGGCGTGAAAAGTAACATAATATGCATAAAAATATATAGGAGGATCTTCAATTTTTTCTTGTTTGAATGCACAAGGCCCATAGTTCAGTAGTTTAACATAAGCATTGCTAAGTGTACAAAGACTGTTCCATCTTTGCCACTGGATATTAAGTCCAGTATATAGCACTTGTCTGTTAGATCAGAAATATTCCGGTGAGTGTTTAAGGGCTGTAATGGCCCACTTGTTTACTGAAATGTTACAAAGTTTTCATTTTTACTGTAAAAAATCTTTATTGAAATAATAAATATTTTGTTTTCAACATGATTATGTTATTGTTTATCATTTTGTGCCCAACAATTGTAACCATTTGAAATGTTTCATCATTGAAATATAATAACAGTCTGATTATAGTTGAGTTTCCAGCTTCATACCAGAATTGTTGGTGCTGTTTGTTTTCCACAGCAGTGCACAACGACATTGAGTAGTACAGTTATAACTTTACGGGGTTTAAATCTGTTTATTTTCTCTCTCTAATGGCAAGGATGTTGTTTTGCCATTGTCTGTCCGTATGGAGTCACAACTATGAAACACTCTGAAAATTTTAAATAGTGAAGTATAACCCTGCAAGTATCACTCTCCTAGACCTTAAAACAAAATAGTTATGGCCCTCTGTGTGCTTAAATTTAACAAAAACTGAGCAGTGTCTTGAAACAGTTTGTATTTATGTCTCACCAAACATACAGGGGTGGGAGACATTGCTTTTGTACTTTCCATATGTCTGTAGGTCACAAAGTTTGTCTGCTTTTCTTCTCCATTACCACTGGTTGGATTTCAAGTGAGTTTTAGTGGAGTAATGGACCTTGATTCTTCAAAATTTGAATATATATTGGTATAATTCAATAACAGTTTGGTGGATTCTGATGAAACTTCACTGGAATGTTCGTTAGCAAGTGTAGTTATGCGTATTTTTGATGTGTTCCGGTCTGCTGATTTTTAGCGGTGTTCTGGAACTTGATAGTAATTGGAATACATATGAGCATATCTCCGTATCTGCTGATAGGATTTTGAGGAAACTTGACAGGTATGATAATAAACAAAAGTGCTAATGTATATTTCCCGTCCGATGATTTTGAGCAAATTTAGGACCCTTGATTTGCCCAAATTTGAACACAGTTGGGCATTTCTCCGTAACTGTTGATAAGATTTTAACAAAACTTCACAGAAATTATCATTAGCAGGTGCAGTTATGCATGATATTAGCTTATTCTGGTCGGAGTACTTTTACATGCCCCTTTGTTATAACTAGTATTCTTCATGGTTAAAGACATTTGGGTGAAGACATGTTTTTTCCCAAACGATCTCTATTTTTTTAGATAAATTTGTATCAGCGTAAACCACTTGTACATGTGCAAGTTCTATCAGGCTCAGAATTATAATGTATAAACAATGAAATCTTGTCCATAGTCAAACAATGTTAAGACCATCACTTTATAATACTAATAATCTGGAACTAGTGAAGTTGATCTGACATTTTGTGTCCAACATAAGTTATGGTCCTTGGATTTACTGGAAAAAATATTTCACCGTATGAGCTATCACATATATTATTCTGCCGGCGAGGAATATTGTTTTGGCGTCGTCTGTCCGTCCGCGTTGTGTCCTCGCATCCGTCCGGAGCCATGACTACTTAACCTTTGAATATATTTAGTTACTATTTGGTAAGGTTGTAGGAATCTGCATGTCAGTTGCCATCATAATTTATTTGCTTCCAGCTTGTAAATTCCACGAATTTACTTGTTGTCCTTGTACTAGTTGTATTCTCGAAATTTCTGAATATCGAGCCAGTCACATTGTGTCAACTCATCGTATAGTTTTGAATCATTAAAGATTTACATTGACTTGCACACAGTGTGATACGCTAGCAACATAATCTCATTTTTTCTAAAGAGAAAGGAGAAATTAAAAAAAACAGGCATATAACATGTAGAATATAACATAGTGTTAGCTTCTCTTAACAGAACTCTTTTGTATCATATCACTACTACTGTTACTCTATTACTGTCGTTCTATTGTAGAGTTTTTAACATGCATTTTTGACCGTTTTCTTTCGGCTAGGCTTTTATAAAAGTTTTACGTATGACTCGATTATTTTATTTTGATCAATGCAGCACAACAATTACTGCATTACCTCTCATCTTGGATGCTTGTCACAGTGCAAACGCAAAGCGGTGATCAAGGAGTGAATGTTGATTTTTGTCACTATCGTGTAGAAGTAACAATTTTGGCTTAATTAGTGTTCACTGCTCATTTTGGGAACCATATCTGTCGTAGTGTTCTTGTATCGTGACCTTAAGGTCAGGCAAAAAAAAAAAAAAAAAAAAAAAACCGATCTAAAATTTATAGCATAACTTTATACATATTTTAAAATATCAGAGGAGATTTGATACGCGTTATGTGTGTAACTGTACTTGGGGATGTAATACATGTTTGTGAAATATGTGAAACGTAAGTCCTCAATAGAAAAAAAATATTCGCCATATAATTATTATGTTATTTGGGCATAGCAAAAACAAAATTAAACTTTAACTCAATAAAATAGATCTGTTACCTAGGGTATCAGTCTTACCAGAGTAAGGACTAACCCTAACCCTAGTTTCTTTTTTTATTTTTATAAGCTTAAACGTAATAGTTCAGCAATTTATTGCGACTTATAGCAATCCCACTCGATGTATGTATTCTGGGTTTAGACCAGTACTCGCCCCGATGATGTAGAATTCGGAGACTCTTAACACTTTAATTCCTTTGTTTCGAATTAAGGACTTCCAGATCGGGACTCCGGCCCTCTTGATTGAAGGAAAACATTGGGGCGTTCAAGACTACTTAAATGCTATTAAGATTGTCATTAGAAGAACAATACTTAACCCGCTACATATGGATAGAAAAGAAGTATCTACCAACAAGATAATAACACATGTTCACTTTGTCATGTTCTTATCAATTATAGAATTGGAATGAGAACATTGTATAGGTCTTTAACTGTTTCAATGATTGCTGTGCAGTACAGTTCCCTATGTTAGAGACATCTAAGCGACACAAATATTGACCAAAGGGCTAATTCTACATATTTCTTATTGGTATTTTTTGATTTTTAGACTAACACCAAAACGTATTCTATCCACTTTTCAAATGCGTATACAGGGAACGGTTCGAAGGAAATTAAGATTGTGTATTTACTGAGTTTGGCTGCACTGAAAGTTACGTGGTCGGTAAAAGCATTCTCTAATCCGTTGATGTGACTCGTATCAATACCAAACAAGTTAAGATTTTTGTTTACTTAGTGACAGAAATGTCAGCGTTCAAACTCAGCCAACTTTGCGCAAACTCACGCCAAACCTGCAATATATTTGTACCTGACTGGTAATCAAGGGGTCGCGAGTACGATCTCCCGCTCCTCCATTAACATAGCTGTCTTCCGGTTAAACCGAGGTCCCTATGTATCAGCGCTATACTCCGAGCATGGAAAAGTACAGGTGTTTCTCTGGAATGGGATGCTTTCTGTATGTGGCACTATCCCCGACAACATAAAATAGCTAGTCTCTTCATGGGGGCGTCAGTCACATGGGCAACAGGTACCGACGATAAATTCAAATCAAGATTAATTAAAAGGAAGTTATACTGCAAATGATTTTCTTCTTTTGTTTTTAACACAAGAGATTTCAGTGTTTTCAGTTTTGATGCATGTTCGACTGAGACAGTTTAAATGACGATTTAGAGCAGAATATGGCCAATAATGTCTTATCATATGAACAACGACAAATTGTAAGGCGCATACGTTCATGCACAAAGTTTGATACGGAAAAAGACTCTCTTCTGTTATGACAAAAATGTAGCAAAAAAATCCACCAAGCTGAATGGACTAGTCTTTCTCAACACATTAAATATTCATGATGCCTGGTTAAAACAAGACCTTCCCGCGGACAGCACGCTCACTTTTCTCAGTGTTGCATAAAAAATATATGCTAAGTCAAACAAGAGGCCAAAGTGAAAAAAAAAATGAGTGGGGAAGCAAGTACCTACTCATGTAAGAAGAGTATTTTTAAGGGGTGGGGTGGGGGAGTGGAATGGCTGTTTGTGTGCGTCTGGAGAAGTCAGGCAAAAGAAATTGGGTGGTAGGGTGTAGTGGGGGTTACTCATGCATAATTTTTTTTGTGGGGAGGGGAAAGTACCTACCCATCCCAAGTAGGTAAATAGTTCAGTTCTAGGCTTTGTGCTATGCCATAAGTTGTTTCCTTTACATGTCTAAGCAAAATCATGTTGCCCGTAGGGTGGGGCTAATTTTTATCCCTGGGACATGAGTGCCAACAATACTGGTATAGGTCTTGATGGCGATCAATATTCCAAGATTGAAGGGAATATCTTTGACACTTTTTGAGAAATTCTAAGTCGAAAAAGGGGCATAACTTTGTAAAAATAAATTTGAGGGTTATCTGCCCTTAAGAAATGGTGTCACATTTTGATAGTGAACTAGTATTCCAAATTTGAAGTGAATATCTTTGATAGTCTGAGGAAATGGACCTTAACAAATAGGTCAACCAACAAAAAGTGGAGCTAAAAATCCTACCACAAACAACAAACAGTTCCCTAATTATAAAACCATTAAGCCTTTTAACGTTCACTGCTGAAGGCCTAGAAATCATGTACAATACTTTTTCTCTAAAGACTATATATAATGGCATATCACAGCTTACTTCTTTCCTGTGTAAGGTTTAATGAACTGAATAACAACGACTGAAGTAAAGTATTTATTTTCACATTGGACATTCAACGCAAACATGCAACTGAAATGCAAAAAGTGGTCTGAATTTAAAACTATTTTCTCTAAAACTGAAATTTACAATAAAATATTAATACCGTAAGTACATGAGTTGATAACTATTTCAGTTTAAAATGTCCCAGTTCTTATTTCCCCGCAAGGTATTTTACCAGCACGAATGATCTTTATTTGTACCCAAATCATTCCTACCTTGCCTTTTGTGTGCTGTAAAGTGTCAGTGGTGTCAACAAGAGGGCCATAATCAGATGAAGTACAGCATACTATGACATACAAAATTAAGTTCACTAAAAAGCAAGTTTTTAAAGTGGAAATGTATTAATGTGCAAGCAAAACTGAACATATCTGACAAATTTCACTGCAGAGGCTTAAAATAAAAGAGGTTCAACTTAAGTTAAAGCCTGAAAGCAAGTGTACACAGTCATGGTCTAAATTATATATACACACCTTAAACAATCAGAAAGTAGGTCAGTAGGTCAAAGGTCATTTTTTAAACCTACATTCAAAATTATATAGTTCAAATTTAAATGTTGCAGCTATAAAAAACAAGGAAGTAGGTTGGTAGATCAAGGTAAAGGTCACAAGACCGATGCATGCACAACAACATAATGTTACTATTACAACATGATTATTATCATAACATGAATTAATGCAGACAATAAGACAGGAAATCAGCATGAAATAAAACAAGCGGGTCATGGTGGCCCTTAAAGTAAATTTATGTTTTAACTCAATGACCTAGTTTTTTACCCCAGATAACATGTATTCAAAGTTGACCTAGACATCATCAAGACATTCTGACAAATTTTCATGACAGAAAGAAAACATAGCCTCTAGAATGTTATTAAGGTTTTTCTATGTGTTGACCCCAGGACCTAGTTTTCGACCCGATGACCCACATTTGAAAATGACCTAGATACTATCAAGAAAAACTTTCTGACAAATTTTCATTACATTTAGAAAGAAAATGCAGCCTCTAGAGTTTTAACCACATTTGTTCTATGTTTTGACCCTATAACCTAGTTTCTGACAAAAGATTACCCATATTTTACTTGACCTAGTTATCATCAAGACAAACATTCTGACAAGTTTTCATGTCATTTGAACAAAAATTGTGCCATTGTGGCCTCTAGTGTGTTAAAAAGGATGTCCTTCAATCTGGCCTTGTGACCTAGTTTTAAAACTGACATGAACCATATTCGAACTTTTCCAAAATTTTATAGAGACAAACATTCTGAACAAGATTTATGATAATTACTAAATTATGTAAAAATTATAACCTTCTGAGTGTTAACAAACCAATTGAAGAAGACGGACACCAGACATTCAACAATCCTTAAAGCTCACCCTCAGCTCTGGGGAGCAGTAAGGTAAAAAAAACCCAAAAAGTTGAACTTTTGTCCAGAGTCATTTACTCCATGAAAAAAAAAATAAAAAAATATTTCTTTTTGACCATGTTACTCTCAAAACATGAACTTTATGTTCAATATTTTTCAGTTAAAATATACTAATGTTCAATATTTTTCAGTTAAAATATACTAGTCTATTCTGTATCCATGCAGGTCAATCATGATAATTGGTGTGTGATTTTGAAAAGGCACAAAATGCTTGTTTTTTTAATAAAAGAAATTTATAACTGGAAAATCATGTTTTTTCATTTTTCAGTGCAACAAATTAGAAAACTAAGCTGTTTCAGATAATTTTTATAACAACACTGATTTATCCACACAACATCTTTGTTCCTGTTTTTGTACATACTCAGTGGCACAAAAAAAGTGTGTATATAATATCTTTTTAGTACAAAAATTTATGTTGCTATCCTCAATACTGCGCAATCAGAAGTTCACAACTTAGTTTCCAGTCTGTGTCCATTCTGTCCTTGAATATCGAATTTAAATGCAAAGACTGGATCCACCTGTTGCTCAAAACAATTTTCAGGAATGCATCTCCAGTGCTTATGATAGTATTGTCAGTTCCCTGAATGTCTTTTTCTAGTCAACTCTGGCATAGTCATCTACTGATACTAAAGCATTTCTCCACTGAGCACCATAGCTGAAATAATAACTAGAAATTAGAAAAATGACCTCACTTACTTTTACACGGAAGGACCTATATTGAAAAAATTGTGTTAACTTGGAACAAGATATTACCCTTTAATAGCTCTATTTACTTAAATGTAATATAGTCATTAATATTCAAGGTTGTCCGTTTAAATTGTACCCAGAGTTGTGACAAAGACAATGTCACATGCACTTAAGTTCACCCTGTCAGCACCAGTGTGAGTACCAGTAACAAGAAGGCCATGATGGCCATTGAATGCTTACCTGAGTACTTTTGCTCAGGGTCTGCTGTTAAGAAAACATTAAAAGCAAAATAACAGGTCTTGAATTGAAGATTTTTATAGATATTATATTCTATACAAATAAAACCCTTGGACTGGGCCAATTTTAACCATAGGGACATAATTTGAATATGCTTAGTATGTATCCACTACACTATGCTGCACAGGCCGAAAGGTTTCAGACAGGAAGATTTTCAAATTTCTCCTTCAAAAAATGAATCATGAAATAAATGACACCTGGGCATGGTAAATTTTGACCCCAGGGTAGTACTTTGAAGAATCTTCAGAGAGGGCAACTATACAATGTTACATATCAAATATCTTTAGATGGTCTAGAGCATACAGTTTCTGACAAGGATTTTCAAATATCAAACATTGTACACAAATATGACCCTTTGAGGCAGGGCCAATTTTGACCCCAGGAGCATAATTTCAACAAATTTGGTAAATATCCAGTAGACAATGCAACAAACAATATAACTTAGCTCAAAGGCATACAGTTTCAGACAAGTAGAATATCCATAATTTCATTTAATCCAGTGCCCTAGTTTATTACCTTATGACCTAGTATTTTACCCCAGATGACCTATATTCACATTTGACCTAGACATCTACAACACATACATTAAAAAAAACATTAACATGATACCTGACTTTTAAACGTGATTTCTTGAGTCTTAACACGGTTTTTTGGTTGATTTACCCAAGGAAACACATATTCAAATATGACCTAGAAATCTTCAACACAAACACTGTGACCGAAAATCGTAATGACAGACTTTTGGCCTGAACAGCATTAACAAGATTTTCTTTGGATTTAAGCCTATGCCCTAGTTTTTGACCTTAGATGACCCTTGTCTGAACTCATCCAAGGAATCATAAAAACAAACACTGACAGAAAATCATGCTGACCTGACATAACCAAGTTACAAGCTTGTCCTACATATCATAGCAGCAAACATACTGAAAAACTTCCATCAAGACTTGACTTAAAAATGTGCTCTCTTTAGTGTTAACAAGGTTTTCCTTTGATTTGGCCTGGTGACATTATCCCTGATCTTAAATGATCGTTTCAAACTTAACAGAGATATCAAAGCTGACTTATCCAGCAATCACAATAGCTTGCCCTCAGCCTATGCTCAGGATTATTTTATTTTTTTTTTAAAGTAACTATGACTTTGGTACAGCTTCATGTAAGGAACAATCCTGCAATGTTTCATTAACTTGGGTCCAGTGTTAAAGAGGAGATGTTGTTAAATAAAGGTGGTTGATGATGAACAGAATGTGTTCACAATAGCTCTCACTTAGCAAATGCTCAGTCAAAAAAATAATTAACAAGAAAAGTTACCCAGCCATCTTCCTTTGACACAGTTGGTACATGGGATTTTATGTTAAGCCTTCTAACCACCCATTTGTTTGGTGCTAGTCACTTCAAGACAATAGCATTATCTGAAATAAAAACAACACCTGTAAGTAATAGGGTGAGTGAGAGAGAGATCTTCACAAAAGATAAACCTGAGCAGACAGTGCTCAGATGAGCTAAAACGGAATAGGAAAATTCAGACTACATATTTATTAATAATAGTTTAATATTCAATACCCTACTTCAACAAGAGGGTGTAATGGCTCTATAACACTCAAATGGGTACCACTGTTTTCACTGAAAAGCATAATAGTAAAAATTATTAACATGCATCTATCTGGTTTTGACAATGACCTATTTTAGAACTTGTCCAAGTTTCATAAAGTGCATATATGAGTACCACAGTTTATCTATGACCACAGCTTGTTACCTAGTTTTTCTGCCCATGACATAATTTTGAACTAAATCTAGAGTCCATCAACACAAATATTCAGGTCATGTTTCAACGAATCTTCCATTAAAAATGCAACCTCTAGAGTGCTCACAATCTATACTTATGACCTTTTTTCCAATACTGTAAGACCCAATTTCTAACTCATCTGAAAGTTAAACAAAACAAATATTCTAACAGTTTCATGAAGACTCAGCCAAAAAGCTGACCTCTAAAGAGTATGCACAGGGTATCCGGTGACCTAGTTCTTTACCCAATAAATTGTAATTCTGAGTTTGTCTAGAAGACATCCTAAGCAATTTCTAGAAAGATTTTGAAAAACATTTGAACTGGAATGCCTGCCAGGCTCTCCATCCGATACAAATGTATGAGCTGATGATTAAATTTTTGACTCAATGTGTCCCAGTTTCAAACTCATCAAGATTGGGAGGTAAGTGTTATCACAAGTGATCACAAGGTTTCCTAGCTGGTGACATAATTTTTTAACAATTTTGATACAGTTTCAAAAATATGCAAGACATTATCCTTATGAGCAAATTTCAATAATCATTGAACTGGAAAATGCCGATGATATGCACAACTAGACTTGGTACTGATTATTCCTATAAAGTTTAGATGAAATTGCCCCAGTAGTTATTGAGGAGTAGTCCGCACAAGTTTTGTGACAGAAGGACAGACAGACGACAGAGAAGTGATCCCTATATGTCGCAGCTACTTTGTAGCAGGTGACACAAAAGGGGGAAATATAAAACATGCCTTCCACATATACACTTATTGGTGACCTTGCTCACCAAGTTTCAAATCGACTGTCCTAGAGATATGAAAGAAGTTTGCATCATGTTATGATTAAACCTCAGTGCAGGCACTGGTGTGCATGATAAACACCTCAAACAAATTGACACTGTTTGGTGATCATGCACATCAAGTTACAAATAGATAGTCCTAGAAATGTGGATGTATGTGTAACAAAATTTTGCTATAATGGGCTGGAAAACCTCAGTGCAGACATTGGTGTGCATGAAAACTACTTACTCACAACTACACTTACTGGTGTGCATGATTAACACCTTAAACAAATCAACAATTTTTGGTGATCATGCACATCAAGTTACAGATAGTCCTTTCAATGTTGATGTAGTTTGCTTCACAAAAGTTTACAATGACAGACTTTGAAACCTCAGTACAGGTACTGGTGTGCATGAAAAACACCTCATACAAATGTACACTTATTGGTGACCATGTCAAGTTACAAAAATTTGATACTGCTAGAAATATGGATGTAGTTTGTGTCACTCAGGTTTTGCTTGCATGTGCTGTAATTTAACCGAGCACACACTGGCGCATATAAAAAATGCAACACGCACATCTACACTTACTGGTGAGCAAGCACACCAAGTTTCAAACTGAGAATTCTAAGAATCTGGAAAAAGTTCTCTTCACAAGATTTCTGCAATGGCAAACAAACCACCCATAAGATGACTCTTAGATATCCACACAAAAGGGCTAAGTTCACGAATAACTAAAATTGGCCCTGTTTCAAAATTTAATGAAATTACTATCATAAAGAACATATGATGTTCCCATTTCGAAACAATTATTTTTTTTCGTCAGCACTCTGTAGTATTGTTGCTATGGTAACAAATTAACATACACCTATTTTAGCAAGATTTTATACTTTATTTTAATATATATGGTTTAGATAATGAACTAGTAAGAATACAATGATTTTAACAATAAAAATACATAATCTCGACATGTTTTGTTATAAAACATTCAACTTCACTTGACGTTGCAAAATGGGTTGCCATGACAACATAATTTTTTCACATTAAAATCACTTCATAATTATTATTATTGTTACAAATAAAAGAGGAAATATGATTTTTTTGTATAACAGTCCTATAGCTTTTACTTGTTTGAAATAAGTGGTTAAAGACTAAAGTAATTCGATTAATAATTACGTTACCATGGCAACCAAATCTGCTTTTTGTGTATATCAGAAAAATAGTTTTTTTTCTTCTCTCTCTGTTTACAAAATTGTTTAAAAGCGTTTGGAAATTGTTTAAAAAGTACTTTAACAGCGTTCTTTAGGAATTGTTTTGGAATACTTTCCGTACAGTTCATATTCAAAATGTTACAAAAAAAGTGTTTGTGCCAGACTATGTAAGGTTAAAACATTAACCATTATAATCCATTCTGATCCACTGCTTAGTAAATGTAAAAAATACTCTTGTATTAGATTTAACAGAGTTTTTCATTTTAATGAACTTGATCACAATCTAAAATTATTCACAGCTGCAATCATTGTGAAAAGATCATAAAACTGAGATTTGAGGCCAGCCATAAAACTAAATATTTTGCTTGGTCCATTTGGAAACTGGTTTCAATTTCAATCAATTAGATTCTTGAGATTTGAGACAGGTCTCCAGTCTCAGATTTATTATCTTGTGTCCTGGTTCTATTTATGACTGTAGGTGTTATCAGTGATAAAACAATCACTTGCTGTTACTGACCATTTAAAGGCCTATTGATTTAAAGTAAAATAATCACTCCTCAACTAAGCTATCTTCAGAGTCGGAACTGTCAATTGTGTCTGGCACAAAAGAGGCATCCTGCAGATATTTACCCCAGTCTTTCACGCCATAGTTTTCGCTTGGTTGAGTATGTACAGAAATGCCTAAATACCAGAGTACAGAAGCTACATGGGAGCATGCGCCAACTGTTCTAGCACCAGCTCTGCATCTACAGTACCAACCTTGCAATCATTTTCATCATACTTAATCCATACAAAATAGGACTTTGAAGACACATGTCTACTCTGAAGTCTAACGCGTATAAGGTTATTTGTCTCCTGGTGATAATGGATACAACAGTCCCCCTCAACATACTCTTGAATATAGCTAGAACTTAGTTTTAACTGGTATGTTCCAAGAGTTATAGAACGAAGTTTTGCTTCATCTAATTTGGGGAAGTTAATTACATTGTCATCAATAGCTATCCACTTAACAGATCGTCTTTCTAAATTGTTTTCTTCCACAAAAGCCTGTAAAGTGTTAGTTTGTGCTGCAAGATTCATCATCCTAGTGGCAAGTGCTTGGTCTTCTTCGCTGTCTTGGGTAGGGTTAATTGGTGTAGAGTATTTATTTGAAATTGCACAAACAATTCAAACATAATCGCCTATATATGGAACTTGGTTGGTTGGCAAGATATGATCAAGATATTTCCATCGTTTTATTCTTGAATTTGCTGCTTCTACAACCCACCGTACCTGCAAGTAATAAGTACATGTATACCAGATAAAGGACTGAGTGTGAAAAAAGTAATGCAGTATAACGCAAATCGTCCGATAGCTGAGAAAATATGTAATTCGTTGTGAGATTAGCTTCTTGTATTTTTAACTGTAATAAGGTTTTAAGAGTTGGAATGTAAAACGTCAGTTCAGCTGTGTAACTTTTAAAAAAAAGATTACTATGAAGTTGAGGTTAAATGCACCATTTTCTGGCATAGTATACATATCCCTTTTTTAACCACACATAAGTGCTATATGATGAAACCCACAGTTTGTTTGCAGAAAAATGGTTCACCCAAGGCAAAACAGAAGCTTAAGCTTTACAACAGCAAGTTTCACACCGAGTCTTTATTCATTAGAAACGCCAAAAAAAGCAATAAAGCCAAAACTGTCTGTTTATTTAAAGGGCAAATCACATACCTTTGTAACCAGTCTGCTGGCGTTAGCATCTTCTGAAGTCATTTGTCGTTCACCGCAGACCATAAAGGCTGGCATCTCAGCCTGTATCCCAAGGTCTTTCAGGAGCGATGTTGAATCTCTAAAACCCCTATCTACTAAGAAAATGTCATTAGGCTTAACCCAGTTTTTTATCTGTTCCACATTGGAATTCATAATGTGATTCAAGATAGAGGCATCATTATTTCTTGAGTCAGCCAAATAGGGTCCCATAACAGTTACAAAATACCCGGTAGTTGTCACTATAACCATAGGCTTTACTAGTGGCTTACCCTTATGCACACTGTAAGAACGTCTTTGAAATTGAAAATTGTTGCTCTTTTGAATATATATGTAAGTTCCATCTAACACTAAAATAACTTGATCATCACTTTCAGTGAACAAAGACTGTGCTAGTTTTCTGGTATGGTGGTTTATGACCTCCTCACGTGATACATGAAATAGTCCCAAATTCAGTGGTACAAAGTCCTTTAAAAGTGCCTGTCGCACTGTATGAAATGCTCTTTTGATACTTGATTTTGAAATAGCAAAAAGTGTTGACAACAGTTTATTTGAAATTCCAGATTTTATCTTCAGCAAAAATATCCCCAGAGTTGTCAGCGCACTTCTCGATGGTGTGTTTCTTATATGAGGTTAAACAAACTGGAATCCAGAAATTGAATTTGTGTAAGACCTGTTAGATTAACAAGATCTTCATCAGAAAAAGTATCCAGGTTGTCGAAGGTCATTCTTTTAGCAGACATCTGTAGGACAGCATGTCTCATTTTCATAAGAAGATCCAAGAGTGTTGTTCTGTTTACATAAACATGATCAACTGTCTTAAGACTACTGATAGCATCTGCAGTTAGGCATTGAAATTCACTGTCAAAATGGACCGGGCAACATCTACTTCCTGAAGAGACTATTACATTATTTTTGACAAAAACATCAAACCTGACATTGTGTGGAACAACCACTAGTTTTGGCCCTGGTCTTTTGCATATACAACAGTATGCATGACTCTTCGCTACACTTTTAATCTTTAGACAGACTGATGGAGGACTAACTATCTGTGATGATGATGCAGTATCAGTGTTGTCTGACTTTGACTTCTGGTCATTAGATGTTGATACTTCTGTTCTATATGCCGGTCTGTTACATTTACCACAAATGTAATCATTGTTGGTAGTTTCTTGCAAGAAGTTCTTACGCAAGTATTTAGCAACTTGTTTATTAACAGGACGTCGCTGATGGACTTTCAGGCGCTTGCTACACAGTACACAGCTAGTTGGCATTCTGAAATTAAAATTATATGGTACAGCATCAAAAGAGATTTTTTTTCTTTTGATTAATTAATATAATGAGAACGAAAAAATGAAATATCAACAAAGGCAGACTGAAACTGCTTTAAAATTGATAATGCAGGATCTAGACGTTGTAAGAAATGTAACATTTAAATTAATTATATGAGTTTTGTTTATCATTTTAAAACAAAGTATCAGTGGAACTGAATGATGCTGTCAGTAGTGTAGCCTAGAAAAAGGACAATGCTATAATATATAATATGTAGCTAAATGAAAGGGCTATAACTACGTGAACAAATACTGAAACTTGTTGCATTGCCTATAGAAATGCATCTCTATTCATTTAGTTTTCATATAGATTATTAAAAAAATAATATGTATTCGATTTTTTGTTGTTGTAATTGAAGCTAACGAGTAAAATGGGACATTTAAAAAAAAATGAAGTACCTTGCAGTATTCGATCCTCAGACCTTCAGCTCCGTCGGCCACGATGCTATCCACTACACCACTCAATAAGCATGCCTTTACTACCCAATGAAATCAATACTTAACAGTACTTTCATGTTCCAACTGAAAATAAAATCGTTAGGCAGTTAGATGGTGCTTTACTTTTCACTTTACAATCACAAACTGTTAATTTAAAAATACTATCTTCACAACACAGAATAAATTCATTTACTTTCCAGTGTTTTTAACGCAACACTATAATAAACTACCGAGTAGGTCTAGTTTTACCGATTGACAAAGTGACAGCAGACTCATAAAAACAGAAATGTTTTAAGCCTACCAACGGATTAAAAGAACGGATATTTATTCACTATTCTAACTACACAGGCAAATTTTATATTGTAACGATCTGACTGTTCTTGCCGCTACCTCTGTCCATGTCTGTTATAAACACTTTCGAACGTTATCCTTGTCAAGATGATTTAGCCTACAGTCAACAAATCAGTATCTTGGCATTTTCAAATAATTCAAACAGAAGAAAATGTTACCTTTTTGTTCTAGACAGTATTCCTTGATTTAAAAGTCCATTTTTAAACACGGGAAACTTCAAAAACTTCAGACGCAGTAAAGAATGCTGCAGTTGCTCCCCTTCAAATAGTGCACTATTCGGATAGACGAGTACGCGGACATCTTAAATTTTCATGCGTATGTTCGTGAAGTTGACTACCACATCCATATTTCCCAGTAGAATTAACTTACTTAGCATGTTGGAATATTATATTACATATGAAAACGAAACATGTCAGGGTCAATATTCATTTTTAAGTCGAAATAGACAGATAGTAGTGTTTTATTTTAGATATGACATGCCAACAACATATTTTTATTTAATTATGAAGGCAGGCTTGCGACACCACGAAACTTGCAGAAAATAATCTTAACGTAAGTGGTTATACGCAAGAGAAATTTCTTGATGTCGCATGCTTGCCTTCATAGTTATTTCATTGCCTGATTGTGTTAAAATAACAAAAAATAGTAATATTTCACGTAACCAAGGATATTTCATTGATCTAATTCTACATGAAAACCATGAAATTGAGAAATATATCACTTATATTTTAAAAGTTCGATGCTTAGAAAGTACAAACAATAAAACATTTTAAGAAAAATATATACTTCAGATTTTGAGATTTTACAGGGCCAAATATGTGGTTTCGTGAATTTAGCCCTTTGGTGGGTGTTATAAAAAGTCACAGTAACACCCTATGCTCAGGTTAACATTACAGAAAAGTCAGAACTGAGAGTAAATAAGGGTTAATGTCTTCAATAACAGCAAACTGAACATAGTCTGCATACTGGTGATTTTTCTATGTCCTTACCTTATATTTTTTATTGCTTCTTGCAGCAGTGTGGACTCTTCACCTCAAGCCACTTCTAACCAATGTCCAAGCCTGTCCATTATCCCACAGAAGAACTACCCTATGACCAACACCATGCTGAAATTAATAATTTATCTTCATTTTATACTTACGTTCTAGCAAGCTACATGCAAATGATGCACTACCGGGTACTTACAATGCACAAAGGCTGCTCGCAGTGCTCCTCCATTAGCACTTTGAAGCTAAGAAGTTCATCATGAAAAGAGTTGTCTGTACTGAATAAATGTTATCACTATGACATACACTGAACATTATGTAATCAATATGTACATACTGAATATACACAGACAGAGGTTTACAGCTTTGCTTACTTGAATTTATTTAGCACAATCTTGGGAAATACTGAGGTAACTTTAAGGCAGTATTTCCATTCATTCATTATGAACATCTAAAGACTAATCTTTATAGCTATGAATACTTGATACAAATTACACAGCAAATGAACAGAACAGTAAAACCTACATGAATTAATTCTTTAATCCTCATCTTCACAAACTTGTAAGATTCCCAATGAAGGTTTCCTGTGATAATATCCCCATCAGGAGGGTAGAACACACTTCACATGTATGCACTTTACATGCCCCGATCCACTGAAAAATCAGTTCTATTTTTAAATGTCAAAATAAATTCAAAGATTGTAAAAGGATGCATTTTTATGAAATATAATTTCTCTAAACACTCTATTAATTATAGGAGATCCATTTGTGGCATGGCAGGGTTGTTCCTTGCATGGGCGCATCCATCTGTCTTTCCAATCAGATGTTAAACATCAGTGCTATACACGGATTACACCGAGGAACGAAAAAAACCAGGGACGCTTTCTGTATATTGCAGTAATGCACTATCCCCGCAACATAAAATAACTGATCTCTCTGGTTGGTCATATAGGCAACAGGCAGCGACAATAATTTGAATAAATAAACTCAAATAGATAGAGCTCTTTATGGGTATAGACAATTCATGATTATAACAGTCAACTTGCTACTGGCCCCTTATATCAGTATTAATGCAAAACTGCTAGGCTACTAGATCCTCTTCTTATATACATGTACACACAATGTACATTCATTTTTTTAAACTTGTTATATTAAAAAATTACTTTAAAACTGTTATATCTTTAAACCCCTTTAACATAAATTCAATTAAACTGTGATTTCTCCATCAATAAGATCTAACTGCACTAATTAAATTCAGCTACTATAAAGTAAAACTATTTAAAGAAATCGATCATTCATCAGCTTGTGTTTTCATTTCTTTTCAATATTTAACATTACTGCTGAAAAAACTTTTTAGTCAAGGTTAGGTTTAGAGTTTTAGTTTCCATTTCTATAAATATTCAAAATATATAAATCCAGCCTGCTTGAGTGTTGAAATTTAACTAAATGTTACTGAAAACATACGAATTCTAAGTCAAATATACATGTGGACGTTTTGGCTTGGGTACGTTTTTGACCACCGAAAATGCCCCTATTACTTTTCTTACCATGTTAACTATGATATGATACCATCCATCGACACCATTATAATATAAAACCCGTTATTTTACTATGATTTTCTAGTAATGAAGCGATATAAATCTAATATAATAATTCATTTTAAATAATTTTCATAGCGGTAGCCAGGGCTTGAGCAAATATTGTATTGAAAGTGTAAGGAAACGGAGCTCTGTCGACAAGCTTCAGTTCCCGTAGCATGCAAATAAAAATATACGGATAGATATTATAAATATTTGTCTGTTAAACGAATTAATGTACTACTTACCACAAATAATTTCGTTTTAACTCAGATAGTACTCACTCTATAATTTAAGCTAAAAATTCAAAATGGCGACTGTTACACTTTTCTTCGTAAATCTCCGTGCGGAATTCCGTCACGCATGCGCATTAGAGTTTCTATATTCCAAATACGGTAATGCCCGTCAGGGACCACCAGCCTAGTGTCTATCATGAAGCCCTTAAAACAATAGCATATATGATTGATAGATATTGCTTACTGAAAAAAATGTTTCTTTCTACATTTAGTACAATTTTAACTCTTAATGTTCATCGTCAGCTGCCCTTTATTAGGTATGCCACGAAATTGCAGTAAAATGACTAATTAAGTGACGCTTCAGATATGTATCACATGATAAGGTTTTGTTGACTGAAAGTTTAACACACAAACATTTTGATATTTCTCCTGGTGGATTCAATTTTAAAATCATGTTGTACCAGGCAATCAAAACATACATGCTAAAGTTTCTTCCCAAGGCTTATAAATCGGTTTCTTTGCGAGTGACCATGTATCAATCTTACTGAAGTCATTTATTTTGGCTATGTATCATTGTTATTGCGCGTCATTTTGCATTCCTGTTTGAACCTTTAAATAATGATGTTTGTTAAGCTCGCTAGCAAAACATTTTTCATATTATCTTTATCGAAAAGCCACAAATAAAATAAAAACAGAATGCAGAAAAGTCTCAAATCGCAGATTTGTTTTGATATTGCACTTGCTAAATGTAACAAAGAGTTACAAACCATGTTTGCTTTAAAAACGATCGCATGAGAAAATACCTCTTATCTATAGCAATTTTCTTCCAATTACAAGATATTAATAAGAAGGCACTTTAACTTCCTCTTCATTCTGTATCTCCACTATTATAACATCTGCGTATAGAGATCTCATAGGAAAAACATAAAGAGAAAAGATTGATTTTAGAGTACAGAGATATGCCTGGTAAGTTTGTTCTCGGCTCTTTATTCAAAAATGAATTTCAAATCAGACTTAGAAATGAAACATTTTCCCCTCGTTCTTCTGCTCTCTTTTGAGTTCTTTGTTATCCTCGATACGACGCTAAGAGCTCACTGTATCAATAGTTTATGGAATATTGATTATGAAAGTAAAATACTTCTTTCAGTAATTACATGTCCGTATGTAGAAATCCCCGAAAATGGGCGCCGACTAGATGTTAACAATAAAGCTGGCGAGTCAACGAAGTTCTCCTGTGATAATGGTTACAATCTACGTGGACATACTAAACTTCTGTGCAGAACCGATGGGAAATGGAGTCCGCCAAATCCGCCGATATGTGAACGTAAATTTTTAAAAGAGAATTCAGTAATTTAATAAACATAATGATACGAGCACATCATAATTTAAATGAGCCAAAATGCTCAGTTTAACAAGACAGCTTTGTTAATAATAATATTGAAATTCAAATATTCCTGACATAATTTAAGTTGCAAATGATGACAATATAATGAAACATTGAAAATGACTTAACAGCTGTTATACAAAAGCTTAGTGTTGATAGAATATAATCAAATATATATACGTGCAGTTTTTGTTTCAGCAATTTCTTGCCCTAAGTTGCCACGTATTCAAAATGGAAAAATTTTTCAAAATATAAGTGATGGCATTAGAAATAATTTCGAAAGTGTGGCTGAGTACACCTGTAGATCAGGTAAACCTTAAAATAAATTTTAAAATTATTAATTAATGGCTATAAGAATATATATATATATATATATATATATATATATATATATATATATATATATATATGTGTGTGTGTGTGTGTGGTGTGTGTGCGTGTGTGTGTGTGTGTGTGTTCTTTTGTAGAAAAATGAATGGCAGCTTAATGTCAGTTTTATCTAAGTTGGAATGCAAACAATCTGATTAGACAGTTTGACATTAGTTTAACTTTAGTAAGAAAACTGTTTTAAAATACGTTCTATAACCATGGTGTAATCTTAAAAGTTTAATTTACATAAAGACATGAAAGCGCTTCAGAAAAATCACTAATGGAATATTATCTATCTAAACTTTAACAAAGGAGAAGATTTTTATACAATTATACAATTTTCAAGCCGAAAAAGAGTTGAAAAGATTGTCGTTAATTGTCGCTCGTAAGTTGTTCTATTGTATCTTTTCTAGATTTGTTTGTCGTTATGGTCCTTTTCCACCTCTGATTGTAATTGTTAAAGACTATCTTGATGCAGTTTATTCCTGCAGAAAGTAGAATATTGAACCGTAGGTCAAGAATGCATATTTCCTTGAATAATTTTGGCTTCAGTTCTAAACATTTGTTTTTCCACTGGCAAAGTATTTAGTGGGTCATTGTGGATTTTCACCTAATTTTTCAAGGTTACTACATGAACGAGATAAAGAGAAGTTACAAACGTGTTTGTCAAGCTGATGGTACATGGAGCGGAGAAGAGCCAATTTGTTACAGTAGGGCATTCTAATTGTTCAATAGATTTTGCACCATGGAAACTAGTTAAGCTGTCTATTTTATGGTATATTTTCTAAAATGAACTTGAGGAAAAGGGAGCTGCATTGACTTACATCAAAGAATTATTGTCGTAAAAAAACGTGGAAAAAACTAAGCTAAACGGAACCTTGTAGTTTCTTATTAAAGATTGGGCTTAAGGATATTTCTTTTACACTTGTATAGAAACCCGTTCAATTAGAATTCTTCTGCTATGAAAACATCAAAGCTTTTAGAGCTTAAAAACATCAAAGCTTTTAGAGCTTAAAATTATGATAAATGGTTTAACATCTTACTGTCAACTTATTTGTTTCCTTTTATATGTTACGGTCTCAATCAAAATAAAGAGATGGGTAGTACCTCTGTATGTATGTATTATTGTTTCTTTTAGGACCAAGATGTGAAGAGATCACACCTTTTTATGGAGGGATGATTGTGTACTTTGGACAACGTGAAATATGGTCGCAGGCATTTTTCAGGTGATTTTATTTTATGCTACTGGAGATTTAAAGTAGAATGAAAAATAACTTGCATATAACAATATTGAACTTATGCAATAGAGGATGTTAGATCAGCCAGGAAAAATATAAACATATATTAACAGCAAAAAGAAAAAAGTGCATATGTTTAAGGGTAAACATCTGCTTAAGGGTATTTGTACTGTGAAAAAGTAATGAAAATTCAAAACAATACAGCACGATTAAATTTTTGCTCATGTAAAAAATTAATTGAAATATACTTTAAGTTGTAGCAGAGCCTTTTCAATGTTTCCAAAGAATTTTGAGTACTCAGAATGTACAGATGAACTCGAATGGCATCCAAAGCCACCAGTGTGCTACCGTAAGTTTTCACTAGTTTTTTTTTGTCTTATTATTTGATAATATTTTAGTCTCAATGAATATGTAGTATCTGGATGCCGACATTATATCATTTATCGCTGGTTTCACCTTTATTCTAGAAACTGATGAAGCTGTATTAATTTGATATGATAACAAATCATGAACTCCAGGGGAAACATGGAAAAATTAGCTTTATTACATTGTACTTGAAGAAAAATCAAATCCAGTGGTATTGTATTCATTTGTCGCGGTAAAGTTTGATGTTTAAGTATAGAAAGTCGCCTAGTAACGGCCAGAGATGAAAATGACGTCTGATATCTTCCCCTATGGTTAATTTGTATTTAAAATATAAAAATTACTACAATACCAATGTATATTGTTAAGGGATTGATAAAAAATAAAAATGTTGAAATATTTCGGAATTCAGCAGAACTTATATAAACTTATTATTTTAAAGATTGTAATACAAATCCATGTAACATACACTTTTCTAGAAGTATTTAATACGAAAGAAGATGTACAAGGAGTGTTCGAAAGTATTTGTTTAGTTTTCGAAGAACTTTTGTTTTGTAAAATTTCACATTAAAAGATTTGCCTTTAGGACCAGCAACTTGAACGGTTGTAAAGAAAATGGCATACATTACCGTCCTTATACTGATGGTCCTTTTAATACTGCATGATATTTTGCCAGACTTTGTAGCCCAAATCTTGTTTTTATGTTTTCGTTTTTGTCTAATTCGTCACCAGTGACGGCATTTGCAAAAGACTGTGCATTGTAATTTGGATACTGTTTACATAACAACTTAGCGCATTGCATGCGATACTTTTTCTGCTCATCTGACAGTAAAAGCGATATCCATCTAGCACAGATCTTTCTCATTTTCAAATCACGTTTTATAATTATATGAGCTGCACCTAATGAGATGCCAACGATAACAGCTATATGCCTAGTTGTGTATCTTGAATCGGTATGAACTATTTCTTTTATACCAAATTTATTTTAGTTCGATTGTGTAGGAAGCTTTAAGCTTATAGACACACTCTCGAATCCGTTCCTGGAACTAACCAGTACTAAGCAATGATTGTAAAGTGTCTTGCTCAAGGAAACAACGGCTTTCCCCTGACTGGGTTTGAACTCGTGCGGCTAGCAATCCTTTAACTACTAGTCCGACGCGTTAACCACTCGGCCACGCCGCCACTATTTCTTTCACTTTAGCCATCATCTTGACAGACATTGCTGTTCTATGCCGACGGGAATGAAGTTTATCTTCAGTCGAAATTAACCTGCAATATAAATTTGATTAACCAACGAATAACTGATGAAAAAGACATTTCATTTTGTCCTTATACAGAACAGATTTCTTCAAAAATGTCTGTACAACCAATGTAAAGGAAACAACGATTCTAAATATAAAACCGTATTTCATTGGCATACTCTGATCTTCTACCAACCATTTTTGTATTAGAGTATACGTGTAGACAATATTTAGGGAGCTATAAACACAGCTAAAGTGAATGGATTTTAAAAACTGTGGTATCAATGTAAAGCTAACATGTATATCTACCGATACCTTCCTTTTTTCCGCGTTTGTCGCAATATTGAACAGTATAACTTTCTAGATGCATTCACATTTGAACACCCCTTGTATAATTGCGTTTAAGTGATGGTTAAATAAATGCTTTTTTGAAGAAACTTATTATTCACAACTTTGTAAACTGTCAAGAAAGAGACAGATAACAGAACATTTCCCATTTGAGGTATTAAGAGGTCTGTTTGTCACTAGCGATCTGCCCTCTTTGAATACCGAGGACTTGAAGTCAATAGCCAGTACTTAACATTTATTACAAATATGTCATTCATACTTGTATTTCTCACAATCATTTTGTCTTCGTTTTTCAGCATGAATTAATCATTCAGTAGAAATATCAAAAATGAAAACGGAAGACTCATTACTTACTGGCGTTTATATAATCTGTTTTTTCATGAACCATTAGATAAAAGAACACTTTTTAGCTCACCTGAGCACAAAGTGCTCAGGGTGAGCTTTTCTGATCGGTCTTTGTCCGTCTTCCGTCGTCCGTCAGTCCGTCCGTCCGTCCGTCCGTCGTCAACTTTTCATTCAAACGACATCTCCTCTGAAACCAATGGGGCAAATTTAATGAATCTTGCCTGGGATGTTCCTTGCATGAAGCTCTACCAAGATTGTTCAAATGGTTCTGGTCCATTGCATTTCTGGTTCACTGGAGCTAAAAATAGATTTTATAAGTTGGATCTTTAAAAATCTTCTTCTCCGAAACCACAAGGCCTGGAGCTTTGATATTTGGTATGAAGCATTATCTAGTGGACCTCTACCAAGTTTGTTCAAATTATGTCCCTGGGGACAAAACTGGCCCCACCCCAGGGGTCAGTTGATTTTACATAGAGTTATATAGGGAAAACTTGAAAATCTTCTTGTCAGAAACCACAAGGCCTAGAGTTAAGATATTTGGTATGTAGCATTGTCTAGTGGACCTCTACCAAGTTTGTTCAAATCATGGCCTCTGGGTCAAAAATGGCCCCGCCCCGGGGGTCACTTGTTTTACATAGAGTTATATAGGAAAATCTTAAAAAAATCTTCTTGTCAGAAACCGTAAGTTATAGAGCTTAGATATTTGGTGTGTAGCATTGTCTAGTGGACCTCTACCAAGTTTGTTCAAATCCTGTCCTCTGGGTCAAAAATGACCCCGCCCCCGGGGCCACTAGTTTTACATAGAGTTATATAAGAACATCTAAAAAAATCTTCTTGTCAGAAACCGTAAGTTATAGAGCTTAGATATTTGGTGTGTAGCATTGTCTAGTGGACCTCTACCAAGTTTGTTCAAATCCTGGCCTCTGGGTCAAAAATGACCCCGCCCCAGGGGCCACTAGTTTTACATAGAGTTATATAGGAAAATCTTAAAAAATCTTCTTGTCAGAAACCGTAAGTTATAGAGCTTAGATATTTGGTGTGTAGCATTGTCTAGTGGACCTCTACCAAGTTTGTTCAAATCCTGGCCTCTGGGTCAAAAATGGCCCCGCCCCGGGGGTCACTAGTTTTACATAGAGTTATATAGGAAAAACTCAAAAATCTTCTTGTCAGAAACAAGAAGGCCTACAGTTAAGATATTTGGTATGTAGCATTGTCTAGTGGACCTCTACCAAGTTTGTTCAAATCCTGGCCTCTGGGTCAAAAATGGCCCCGCCCCGGGGGTCACTTGTTTTACATAGAGTTATATAGGAAAATCTTAAAAAAATCTTCTTATCAGAAACCGTAAGTTATAGAGCTTAGATATTTGGTGTGTAGCATTGTCTAGTGGACCTCTACCAAGTTTGTTAGAAAAATGTCCCTGGGGTCACTATTGGCCCCGCCCGAGGGGTCACCAGTTTTAAATAACAATATAGAAGAAAATCTTTAAAAATCTTCTTGTCTGAAACCACAAGACCTAGAATTTCAAAATTTGGCATGAAGCAAGCTTTATCAAGCTTTTTCAAATTATTGGATTAGGTTAAAGGTCACGGAGGCTAAAAGTAGATTTATCTACTGTACCTCATAGAGCCTTCATTTATATAGACCACTATCTTTGATATTCAGTATAGAGGTTCCTTGCATGGACCTCTACCCATGGGTAGGGTTTGAGGTCACTGGGTCAAGGTCAAGGTCACCATAGCTTATAATAGATATTTCTACTTTCTGTCGTAGAGCCTTTATTTATTGACTGATATTTTACATATTTGGTTTGTAGGCACTTACATATTTTCAATTAAAAAATGAAATACTGCTTCACAGCAAACCTACAGCCAAAGTACTCAGGTGAGCGATCCAGGGCCATCATGGCCCTCTTGTTTGAATACATACGAGTCGGTTTTAAACACTAAAGGGCTTGTCACACAAAATTTTCTTAAATAATCCAGAAAAGGCAAGAGTGCAGAAACCTGCTAATAGTTATATCACAAGAGGAAAGGACATTCTTCTTCACCTGGAATCATACAACATATACTGTAACAGTGGTTACGAGATGTATAGAAACAAAGAATATTTGGAGAAAACAAAGGAAGAGATCACAAATTTCAACGGAACTCTTCGTCCTACACCTCCAGAATGTGTAGAGGGTATTATTTATCTTTCTTCTTGCAAGAAAATTGCCCTGTTTATCTGTTCTGTTTTGCTAAAATAATGTTAAATATTTCTTTTAATGTATTTATTCTTATCATTCTTTCATTACTTGCATTAAGAACCAATTTATTCTAGATATCATCTCTACAATGTGTCGTCATTTTATTTAATTCTTTACTTATTTAAAATGACATAAAATTTACCAGCATATTTGTAACACTTGACAATTAAAAGACTGCATGACATCAGCATATTGTTCAAACATATTTCCAGGTCTCAGTATGTTTGTAAGAACAGTAAAAAAGACGAAGAAGTAGCATTAAGTCTTAAGTCTATTTGAGTACTTTAATTTAAAGAAATGATTATTATTTTTAAACGAGAAGTGATAAAATAATGAACTTCAGAATCTACATTATGACCTCAGAGGAAGATTTTTGCTTAACAAGATGCTATTATTCAGTCAATGTCCTATTGATTCAGTATTGCAAACCCAGAACCAATTAATTCATGTTCATATGTTGCAGTTTGTTGCGTACATTTTCCTAAGCGCCCTTGCTCTTAAAACGTATAGCGAGACTTGTTTTCTGGGTTATTCACGCTATTATAAAAGTTAAGTATTTTTCTTTGATCTAAGAGCGCTGTGATCCTGGCAGCCAGTACAAATCTATTGTACGGTATACAAATGGCTCAGCAGTCACTTCAAAGATTTCAAGCCAGACAGAAGTAAGTCTTTCGTGTCATCAAGGATACGACTTTTACAGAGGTAACCAACCAATGAAAAAGCCGATACTAAGACGATGTGTAAAGGGACTGATACAAAAAGTACCAAGATGCAAAGAGGGTACGTTTTTAGAAAAGTTGGTATCATTATAAAGGCATTTTTAAAATCTATTGGGGGTGATTTTTTTCACAGTTCTTCATTTGTTTATATTATTGATGTTTAAGTTGTAATCTAAAAGTGACAATAACTTCATGTTTACAAGTATCAGTTGCAGTACAGTGTTTTTCTGTTATAAATACAAATTTTATTTATGGTTGTTAGATTTCTTTAGGCTTCGAGACACTAACACTACGGATTTAAAACTTATAACATTTGATTGATATGAGTTTAGGTTTGGTGTCATTGTTTTAACAAAATATATGTATTATCTTGCAGCTAGATGTTTGTTTTCTGGTTACCCCGTCAATAGCAACACCGTCCATCGTACCTTCTATTCTGGTTACAGTAATCTTGTGCCCGGTACTTATGTTTATCCAAACGACAAGGTAGATGCGTTTTGTTTGTATTAAATGGTTCAATTAATATATCATTTTTTATTGTCAGTATGAAGTCTTTTTTTTAGGTTTCTTTCTATTTATCTGATTGTTTTCGAAACGTCAAACTTCATGCTTGTAAATTTAATACTCTTCAACGTAAATCTGTATCGATTAAACTTCAAAGGCCATTTTTAAGTCTCTATTTATTTAATGTAAACCATATTAAAACATGAATTGAACCATAACGGAACATCTGAGTGTTTTATAACTATTGCCATCACAGCAACAACTTCCGTAAAAATGTTGTTTTTTTTTATTCATAATACTGATATAGTCATCTCTTTGCCTATGCAATTGTTAAGTCAGATGTCAAATGATTCTTGATTGATGATTCGTTTGCGAAGCATACCAGTACTTGTTTACTTTCAAGAACAGTTTACTTCAAATCTTGCACAGTTAATGTGCACTGATCCAAGCATTTTACAGTCTCTTACAAATTGGAATGTTATATATCTTAAATTATTTACAAAACGAATTTTGAATTTATAATGATAATAAATGCAAATACAGCTGAAAATTATGCAACCGACAATTAAACGGTAAATTACAGGGACCAAACATTTTATAAAAGATCTTTTCACAAGTGTTATAATGGCGACCGTTCTTCAGACAGACTTTGAAAAATCTTATACCACAAAGTTAAACAGAAGGTAGTTTTGTAACATCATCAAAATTCTTGAATGATTTATAATGGAGAGTGCCAAAGTACTCCCCATGAAGTAATGACTACGCGGTGAGTCGACAAAATGTCGTAGAGAAGAGCTGCGATAAGTATCGAACTAAAATAGAAATATTTATGTAAATACTTCATAAATATATTTTATGACTGTCTATATAAAAGCACCAACACTATTGCTTCTTTTCTTTTCTTAGGTTGAAGTGACATGCACAAACTATGATGATTACGAACTGTTTGTAAACTCAACAAACACGTATTTGGAGAATTTTTCTTCAGAATGTAGATTTGGTAATTTCGATAAAGCTTTCAAAGAATTTCCAGTTTGCTTAGAAAGTAAGTAAATGGTAAATTACAAAATTATTGTTTTGACATTTAAACTTAGGTCTTTGTAAAGGAATTTGTGTAATTATATTTGTAGAAATCTTAATGCGGACAGAAGAAAATCATTTTGAAAGGACACTTCATTGTTTTAGTAGAAAAAACATGATCGAGGAAACATGGGGGATAAAGGGCAAAACGGGAGCTAATTCTTTTTTAACCGTTTTGTTGCAATGTGTTGCTGAAGCACTTGTAAAATTATCTCAAAAAGCAAACAGCCCAATATTTGTGTTTTAGAATGTCACTAAATTATGGCCAGCCAGTATGACATTGGATTGAAGGTCGCGAACTTCAGTACTTAAATAAATTTAATGACTGACAATATAATCATTTTCTAGAACGCTGTTTCTTCGAGCCACAACCAGATGTGTGTTTTTCAACTTCTGATGATGGAGAATGTAGAAAGAATAAATTTGAAGTCCATAGCAGATTTTCTGTAAATATAAGATGTAAAGACGGGTACACACTTTATCGTTCAGAAGATGGCTCGTCTGTGAAGGTCAATGATGGAGAGACGTCGGTTATGTGTAAAAATGGAACATTTTTCAAGAATTTGAAGTGCGTAACAGGTAATATTTATTTTCGTCTATTTTGAATGCCAATCAAAATAATTATTCTTTAGAAGTCCATCTATAATCTATTAGGTTCTATATTTTGATATAAGCAGAAAGAAACACAATCTTTGCAGTTTCTAAGAAATCAACATTTGATGTCACACAGCCCGTGTTTAAAAAAGTAACCCTCAGCTGAACATTCTTGACGGCGCATGCGAGGTCGAAATCCACGGACAAGGGAATAATTTGCTTGTGTTTATATAAAATTTAATTAGTACCGAATATAAACTGCCTTATCAAAACGATACTTTCAAATTCCAAACAAGCCACTGTTTAGATATAAAAATGCCAAACTTTAGTACATCGGTTGGTATTTTTGAGTCTATCGCGTAACACATAAATGAATGGAGCTGTCCGAACAAAATCAATAATGATACATCAGTTAACCGGATAGTGAAATGCGAAAGAAAATACTGACTTCAGACATCCTATGTTTAGTTAACTTACGCTCTTACGAAATCGTTGAAGTTAACAAATTGAGAATATCTGATCCATTTTTTCTATAACCTTTCGTAAGTTATAGGGGTTTATGAAATGAATATACTCGGAATGACTGTTTAGGAGAGATAACGGGGCTTTTATAATGACGCATATGCTATTGTTTAAATGAGGATTTCCTTATTCTCATGACCGAACGGTGCTATTTTCAATCTTACAGAAAAGTCAACAACAGATCATATTAGTTCAGGAAGTCACAATTCAGAATATTTCAGGTGAAAGGATTCCATATCTAATGAACAGAACCGTTAAACGCTAGGTCATAACACCACAGTGTTGCCTTCTGCAAGTTTAAAAGTATCACACCTTGCCTGATCTCAATTTGTTCTGTTTTATTTGCTCTCAACTAACTTCTGTGTAATAACATCTTTATACAGTATAAAGACTCGCATGCACAGTCACTCCAGTACACTTTATTACAAAGATAAGCGGTGAAATAGAGCTTTATATATAAAGGAAAATGTCAGTCATTTATTTCATTAGCAGGTTGCACTCTTCCATCGGATAATAGGTATAAGTTTATGGTTGACTACAATGAAGAATATAAGGGCAAAGTAGTAAGTTTTTGTTATGTTTTATATTATTGTCTTTACAATTATATCAAGAAAGAGAAAGAACTTGAGTAGCTTGTCCCAAGATGGAACAAACATGCAGTATAGTACACGTCTGTAATGGAATATTTTCATTTTATTTAAATTTAAAAGACGCTATTAAGTTTATCTATATATATGTCATCATGACCGATCGATGATGTATGAATGCTTATACAAACAAGGTTCTAAAATATATAACAGTTAGTGCTATTACGAAAAAAAAGAACTTTTAACTAAAGCAGTTGTCTACTCTACCGAAATAACCATTCTAATATAAACTTCAGACTGAGATCTCTGACCTCTATGAGACTTGCTCCTTTTCATCTTCCTCTTACTATTCCTCGTTATGTCTTTATCAAATAAGTCCATGTTTCTAAATCACGCCTTGACTCTTCAACGTCCATGTAGTCACTTTTGACACCTAACTTTCAGTTCAAGATATTTGATAAACATCCTCAAAAATGTCACAAAGTGGTTCCCAGTTATGTTTGATATGTTCCAGAAATGTTCTTTGATTTTTGAACTGTTCTTTGCAACGTACACATTTGTGAGAATAAAACAAACTTGTATGTCATTCTCTTAAATGATGTAAAACATGTCTCCAATAAAGGAAACAACAACATTTAGAGCATCTATGTATTGCAGGACTGTCACGTTGTTGCTTCATAACTAAACGAGTAGATTTTGAATAAACAGATCTGTAATACACAGCTCAAGAGCGCTGACATTTTTAATTGCCTCAGCCAATTCAACTTCGTTGCCTGTAAACCACTCTTTGAAATTTCACATTTTGTTAATTCACCTGTAAGTTCTTTGTTTAGCGAAAAATAAACGATTTAAAGATATATACATGTATATCTATAAGAAATCATGTTACAAATTAAAGCGTAGGAGGAATTTTACGAGACAATTACGACAATTAATCTCACTTTAGTAACTTTAATGCTAAGCCATCATTATGTGAAAAAACAGAGACGTATTATCAGTATTGGTTGTTAATAGTAAAAGTATGATACAAATAAAACAATGAAACTGTTCTCTTTGTTGAATCTATTCTACATCCCTAGTTTATCACTTTGTTTTGTACAAACATGAACGTAACCTATTCACCTACCCAACTTTCAATATGTAAACGCTCATATCTCTTTTCATGCCTCCTCTTTTATTCCTCTTGCCTCCTCTTTCACTCCTAAGCCTCCTCTTTCAGTCCTCATGCCTCGTCTTTCACTCCTCATACCTTTTCTTTCACTCCCAATGCATCCTCTTTCACTCCTCATTCCTCCTCGTTCACTCCTCATGCCTCCCCTTTTCCTCCTAATGTCACCTCTTTCACTCCTAATGCCTCCTGTCACTCACGATGCCTCTGAAAACGGTAATTTTAATGCCTTTGGACCCTCTCCCGGATCCATTTCAATGATCTGCGACTGTTTCTGAACTCCTTGCAGACTATGGGCCAATGAAGTCAAGACCAGTTTTGAAGTCTAGCTACACTTCCGAGTTCATTTATCTGGTCTGCGACTGTTTCTGACATTGTAGCAGACTTTCAGGAATCCTGGTTCCAATGAACGTTTTGGGTCAAGGGACCCTTTCCGAGTCCATATCTGGTCTAAAACTGTTTCCGACCCAGTTGCAAACTTCCAGGTATCTTGGTGTCATAGAGATAATAGCAGTTTTGACTTCTAGAGATCCATCCGGGCCCATTGCACTAGTCTGTGATAAAAAATCTCTTTCCTCCCCCTGAAATAGCAGATCATAAGGTACATTAAAACTTAATGTCTCAGCCTATTTACAGCTGTCTGTTGCACTTTCAGGGAACCTAGCAGACTTTATAGAAATGCTGGCGCTTGCAGAGTTAGATAACTCCGGTCAGTCATGACAGATATCTTGTCACGTTAATCTCACCTTTCGCGCATACGCACTAACCCAAAGGGCAAATCAACACAAAAGTGGTGATTCCCCTCCCCCTTTTATACTACTTCTCTTTCTGTCTAAAAAATATATACAAGAGGTTCGCTTTAATAAAAACTTTTGTGAAAACATTTTTTTTAGTTATCTGATTTCTTAAAATAGGCGAATCTCTAAATATAGAGCTTGATATTTGTATTTTGTTTATATTGTGGATCCTCTGAACTACACAAGATTTATCTACAGATGTTTCTTTATTATTTCTTTCAGTTACGAAGTGGGGATACCTTGCTTGTGATGTGTAGATGGATTGACTACGATGACTATTATTATTATTATTATGGTGATGAAAAAGAAACGGAACAAAATGCAACATGCAACGGAACTGTTTTGTCTCATATTAAGATTGACTGTAAATATGGTAAGAAACAAGAGAATAATACATTGAATGTCTTTTAAACATGCTGAAGCATTTTTCTGAATTCTGTGTCAAAATTTTACATCTTATGGATGAAAACAAGATTTGGCCATAATTAGAATTCGTAGGTATTAATTTTGTATAAACATTCTATTCTGAGAATAGATTTGGTTATAAAGCTGGCTTGATTTCCTAAAGGGCATATGTACATTGTACAGGATCTTAAAATAGAGAAAATCTTTGATATGCATTTTGTTACACATCCCAAATAAATCTTGAAACGAAAGGATTTAACTAGTCTGCGGTCAGTAACAATATTTGTGAAGGAAATCACCAGAATGGTAGCTGTTTCTATCTGATAGCTAACGACTGAGTTAAAATATCACTGTAATCATCAATACTAAATACATTTCTTTTCAGCTCAATCAGAAACATGTAACGAACTGCAGAATGGACAAGTTACGAAAGTGTTAGGCCAATATCATGTAACTTGTAACAAAGGATTTTCGCTGAATCTAATGTTTGAAAAATCTTTATGCACTTGTAAAGATGGAGTTTTGGAAAGTGTAATTGAAAGCCAGGTACCTGAATGCATACCAGGTATCACATTTTACTTTTTTTAATGTAATCTGCATTTGAATGCCTTGTCTTTATATATTGTAATGATTATCTGTAATATGAGTATCCATTTAGCTAGTCAAAAAACCAAGTGTCAAGTCAGATGTACTTGAATGATGCAACATCTTTAAGATTGGACAGTCAATAAAATAGTTAATGGGGTTTTCTGTTTATCAACTCGCCTGAACAAGATGCTAAAGATGATCTTTGGTGATTTCCGTCTGTCTGGCGTTCAACATCGGTCGTTTATTGTCAATCACTAGCTTTAAACAACGAATCCTCTGAAACCACTAGAACAGAAAAAGAAAAAAATGAATGCAGTGATAATTCGTGCATAAAGTTCTATCTATATTCCCCAAAAATAAATTTCCTTTTAAAACTCTGGATTTTCATGATGACAGAAGAAAAAGGTTATAAAATCTTCCAGTTTGAAACCACAAGGTGATGAGGTCAGATATTTTCCATACAGGTTAGGACAGGAGTAATAAGATTGATGAAATTATCCCGGCCAGAATGTCCTTTGTGGCTCTTGCCCGGTAATCACTTTATATTACATTGGTATATGAAGGAAAGACTTAAGAAATATTCTTTTTTGAAATCACAAGAGACATAGAAATGAAAAGTGACGTTGTTTTCTCGATGACGTCAAAGTGACCAAATTGTTGATTTTTCCACTTCACGTCAGTTATCATCTCTAGGTCCAAAGTGTTAAATTTATTCCCCATGGGTAGACATTGACCACCCCAAGAGTCCTGTTGATGTTTAATCTAAACTTTTTGAAACCATTCTTCAAAGACAAAATAGGCCATAGACCTTAAATAATTTATATAGAGCTTTGTATTGCTTACCTCTGCAAAGATTGTTAAAATATTTCCCTTGGGTCAAAATCGATCCAACTTTAATGTCTCTTGTATAACATAATACTTCGAAAATATTCCTAGTTTAACTGTATACCCTTTGGCTAAGATATTTTGTATATAGGTTTGTTTGATGAACATACACCATTATGTCCCTTGGACCAAAATAGATCCCACCCTAAGAGGTCTTTTTGATTTAAAATACAAACTCTTTACAAATGTTTTTGTAAGAAATATTATGCTTAAGAAAATTAAATTGTGTGTTGCATTGTGTAGCTGCCTTATTCAAAGATTGTTAAAATTATCTCCCGAAAGCTAACATTTACCCCGGGGTCATTTAATAAATACTTAATATATATGGAAAATCAAATTATCAACATTAATTATAATAATTCTTTTTAGGAATCTTCGTTTACACATTACTGACGTAGAACTTACCCTTTATATGCTAGATTTTTTCTTAAACCTCTCACCTACTTTTTTGTTTCTGCATTTACAATATCAAAGTTTGAACTATTCGCGAAATTGTGCATGCAGATTTCCAGTTTGATATAAGCTGTGATTGGCCTTAACATACTGAGCTTACTTGCTTTTTTGCAGCTACAGTATTGAAATCTGAACTTAACTTATAACTCTGTGGGAGCATTTCAACTTTGACCCTAGTTAACATTGACATTGTACTGCTAACCCTTTTACTGTTTTGACGCCATTTCTTTGAATTTAGACCAGATTTACAATTTTGCACGTAGATCCTTTATCACAATTTAGTGAATTTGCCATGATTCCTTGATTCCCTTTGATGCTATAACTTTTGGTACCCCGGTGAGTGATAAAGGGCCATCATCACGGCCCTTTTGTTTGATCCTTATTTTTATCTTGTCACTAATTACAGATGATTGTGACATTCCATATCGCATTGATGATCGTCTTTCTGTGACTTATAGAGGTGGTGTAAGTCTCTCAGGTGGTTCCACAGTGAAACATGGAAATACTGTATTGTTCAACTGTTCAAAGGTAGACATTCAAAAGTACGAACCATTGAACAGACAGTTTAAATGTATTACCGGTGAATGGGTCGAAGACGAAAGAGACAAATCCTGGACATTTGGAAATAATGGAACGTTTCCATCCTGCAGGGAAGGTAATGTACGGTTTAAATTCATTGGCACACGTGTTCAAACTGCGTCAGTATAAACAGATATCTAAAATCATAGATCGAAACAGATGTAAAGAATCTAACATTTTGTGTTAAGATGAAAATATTTAGTTAAATAAAAACATGGAAAACGAATAAGGAAGAATATTGTTTCGATGGTTGCCTTTAGTGTTTTGTAGCTTTACATTTCTTAAATTGTGGATGACAAATCTCATAGTTTGATATATTTATGTACGGGTTGAATTTTGTTTATTGAGTGAAAGCTTTTAAAGAAACTGTCAGTCTTTAATGATCTTTCAGTTATCTGTCGTATTACTGTTTAGATATTTACAAGTATCGGAACAACACCAATACCCTATGACATCATTATGTACTAACTGTGCATTAGCTTCAGTTCAGAGTCTTGTTAGAGAAATGAATCGTTGCAAAATGACTAAATGACTTTCATTCCTGGTGTTGCTAGGCTTAATCTTAGTTTATTGTTACTTTGACAATTTCTTTACGGAGAGCTTATTCACACACGCTTATTGTGCATATCATTGTTCATTTCTAACTAAAGAATAGCTGGTAAGTTTAAAGAGTATCTTCATCTAATTTAATGACTTAAGGAAAAGTTTGTCTGATTTGCCTTATCATGTTCTGGCCTGAAGGACGACATCTATGAAATTCAGTTTCATGATCTATAGCGTTTGCTTTACTAAAATATAGTGTGTCTGCTTGGTACACGCTTTGCCAGTTAGCAAAACAATAATCCCTATAGCTACTTGTTTGATAGATGATAAAAATGAGTCAAAGTTGAGAACGCTTAGAAAGGGAAAGCAAGTCGATATTCTGATGTCATAGGCCATTCCTGTGCTTGTCCGTCACAATATTCAAACCACAAGAAACTTTTACACAAAACTTATACATTTCTTTTCACATTATAAATGAATTATAGCTATACGTTATTCTATTTTACCGGTATACTAATGACTCAATAAAGAATAAACGTTAAGCTTTTCTCAGTTTTCTTCAATTATCGGAAAGTTCAGAATACAAAATTGAGCAAATATTTTTCATTCCATTAAATGATTATATGCTTATCTTTTTAAAGCCATTTGTAAGCCGAAATGTCTCAATGGAGGTCTATGTCACAAGGACAATGAGTGTGACTGCCAGCATATGACAGAAGGAGAACGTTGTGAAAAAAGTAACTTATACAAATATCTTTTCAAATCTTTGGCATTATTTATATTAGAAACAGTACTTACAATTTATTTTCATATTTCCGGAGAAGAAAACCATCCTAAATTACTTTGTTGAAGCTGTGTTGTTTTAATTTATCTTTCTGTCTCCGATTCATCAGAAGGTGTATGTTTTTACAAATCTGCTCGATACAAAATGCTATATATTACATCTGTTCGATACAAATTGGAGAACAAAACAACACAATTTATCTTTACAGTGACAAAATGAATCGAGTTGATCTAGCCAAGCTTTTTTGGATTGATTGTTGTTCGTAGTGAATTGACTTTTTTTGCATATAAAATCTCCCCTGGTATCCGACAATACTAAATTCAAACAAGACCCCACTCTTGTGGTATTTTTTTCTGATGAAAACTAACAGTATAAAGCGTTTGCATTTTTGCATGTTGCTTTGTCTAATTAGACTTTATTTGCATTTCTATGAAAAGGTTTATGTATCATTGTTTTTCCTTATTAAGACTTGTGTTACAGGATTCTGTTTTTATGATAGCCTTAAATTATATTAGCTGAGAGATTTATCGTTTCGCTTATGTGTCTTTATTTTATTTTGTTTGAATTAAAATTAGAACTTATGTAACTTAAAATTAGACAAAAGAGACGAATGAATATATAAATTAATCCTTCAATAAACGACGAAACTCGAGAAGATTTTCTTTTATCTTTATTTAAAGACAGAAAATAGTACGACAAATCAGTTAAGCCAGAGTTATCTTCTTATATATAGGATCAAATGTTTAAAAAATACACGTGGTTAATTTAGTGTGCAAACACAAATAATGAGTATTAAGCTTGTTTTTGCAGTTGGTACACCTTGTTTTGAAGATAATGCTAATTAATGAAAGGAATGGATGTTTATGAACGATAGGTCCAATGTGATAAAAGAGGATATGCATGATATCATCACCTACCAAATTATGCTTTAACATCATGAGAAAAAGTGTCAGCTATGTTTTTGCGCTCATACAGAACAGAACAGAACGTCTTTTTAATTCTATCAAACATGCATACAACATGTAATATGAGGGTAAATGTCAATACTTGAAACGAGGCATTTATACAACATTCAAAAATATTGATATCATAGTATATTTATAATTGATATTAGTATTAAATGCATGTATATAATAATGACTTGGTTTCACTTAATAATTATATTTAATACTCGCAATTGTATTTTGATACAAAAAATAAACATGTGGTTAAGTTCTTACATTTCTAATAATCATCATAATGAATTTACATAATTTATAGAATTCAGGTGAATTTCATAGAAAAAAGTTCTTTCAATTTGTACATATTTGGACGTCTATAAAAATAAGATTTAATGTACCGTCTTCTTTCATTAGCAAAAATGTCACATTCGAAAAGATAATGGAACTCATCACCAATTTTATCTCTGCAAAAAATACATATTCTTTCATTTATAAGCACACGTGTCCAATTTCCTGTTTCGACTGGTAATCTGTGGTTTCTTGTTCTAAATTTGATAAAATTATAAATATATGCATTTTGGGAATACGAAAGATAAGGTTCAATTCCGAAGGTCTGTTTAAAGGCTTTGTAAAAAGAACTTTTACTTGATTCATCTACCTCGGAGTACCATTTAGTTAAGAAAAGATCTTGGAGTTTACGCCTTACTGCTAGTTTCAACCACTTAATATCAGGAAAATTTTGTTCATCCCATACATTATTAAAACCGCATTTGATTAGTATTTGATTAGTATTGATCTTAAGTTATAAATCCATGGATATTTGCGTTTAAAATCGTTCTCATTAAGATTTACACTTTTCATATTTTTTTAGACAAGATATGACAGTTTATTTGGTATCTCACCATTTTCGTTTTTTAGAAGACGCGACCAAAAAGAGACGATCCTTTCTTCAATATCTACAGATAATGGCATGCAACCCGTTTCACCGTATATGAAATAATTTGCCGTCGAGCGTTTTAGTTTAAGTATGTGTTTTAGGAATTTTAGTTGTACTCGTTCTATGGCATCTAGGTTTCCAAACCCCCAGATTTCGGAACCATATAGTAAAATGGGTTTTACAGTTTTATTAAAAAGGTCAATTTGTAAATCAATTGGTAGGTTTAACCTATTTGATTTTCTTATTAAACTATACATAGCTTTAGTAGCCTGATCTGCAATATGAGTTTTACTTTTTGCAAATGAACCACTTCTATTGAAAAATATTCCAAGGTATTTATACTCGTTAACAACTTCAATTGGCTCGTTTTTAAAAGTGAAATGATATCTTCGTTGTCTTCCTTTTGTAAATACAACAATCTTTGTTTATGAAGTGTTAACTTTAAGTTTCCATGTGTCGCAATATCGTTCATATGTATTTAGAACTATTTTTAGGTCGTTTGCGGTCTCAGCCATTATAACAGTATCATCTGCATATAATAAGATGAAAATTTGTAAAAGATTGTATAACTCATTTATATTTTGGTCATTGTGAAGCAAAATTCCGCTTGCGTTACTATTATTTTGAAAGAAATCTTTAAGATCATTTAAATACATTGAAAAAAGTAGGGGAGATAAATATCCCCCCTGGCGGACACCGATATTACATGGGAAAAAATTCGATAGTTGGGAGTTTACCTTAACACATGATTTAATTCCATTGTACATATTTTAAAACTATATTTATAACTTGCAAGCATTTTCCTTGTATATTAGCATTAATTAACTTCTCCCATAGTCCATTCCTCCAAACGCTATCAAATGCTTGCTTTAAATCAATAAATGAGCAGAAAAGCATTTTCCCATTGTTATTTAAATATTGAATAATATGGTGTAAAATAAAAAGATTATCGGAAGTTGAATACCCTTTTCTAAATCCAGCTTGAGTATTATTAAGTATATCATTCGTTTCTACATAGTCAGTGATTCTCTTGTTTAATATGCTTGTAAAAACTTTTCCTAAGCAACTTAATAATGTAATGGGCCTGTAGTTTTCCGGCTTTGTAATATCACCCTTATTTTTATAAATATGATTAATAATTCCAACAGTCCATTGTTCTGGGATAACACCCGTATCAAATACAACATTAAATAGTTTTACATAAATATTTTTCATCAACGGCACAGATGCCTTAATCTGCTCATTTATTATTTTATCAAAACCACCAGCTTTGTTATTTTTAAGATTACTGATCGCTTTCAAAACCTCTCCAACATCAACAGGTACATTAAGTATATTATTAATATTATTATCATCATCGTCATCATTATCATAGTTGTTGTTGAAAATATTATTATTGTTATTGTTGTTGTTAAAATTATTATTGTTATTATTATTATTATTATTATTATTATTATCATCATCCTCATCATCATCAATACTGTTTTCACCTTCACTAAAATTAACTCTTTTGAAAAAATTGAACAAATCTGTCATATTTGCGCCAACGATATTTTCATTTTTACCTTTTAAAATTTTCAAGTACTTTCTGGCATCATTAGTTTTTATCTTTCTTAATTTATTAACACTAGAACATTTATGTTTATCATGAAATTGCTTCATTGTATTTTTGTATATATTTGCTTTTCTTCTAAGATTTTCCTTTGTTTCATGATTTTTTCTGAGTTTATATAGGTATTTAGCGGCGTGAAAATTTCTTCGAGCTTTTTTACATTTCGGTCCGAACCAGACTGAATTGGTTGTATTGCAGTTCGTATCATTAGCATTATTATAGCCAAACGCATTAAACGATGTATTGATAAGAAGAGACGCTATATCGTGAACTACCGTATTTATGTCATTTAGGCTGGTGTTACCACTAATAATAATATGATCAAGATTATTATTTATGATGTGTATTTTGTATTGGTCAATTTTATTAATAAAGTCATCTGCCTTTTTTTATCCCATAACTTCACCGACGGTGAGTCACTGTACTGTGCGTGAGTTACATTGTTTAACTTGAAAGAAAGATTTAATTCGACTGAATTATGAGCGTCTGATAACAAGGGACAAAAATCTAACACCTGCAAGGATATGACGTGCCGAAATATATTAGAATTACAAATAAAATAATCGACGGTGCTCGATCCTTTACAAGTGACTTTTCCAGGAATGTCGTTAGTAGTACGGCCATTGAGTATATATAGATGATTAAGTTTTAAGAACTCAATCAGCTTATTTCCGTAAGTATTAGAGCATTGGTCATAATTGACTCGCAATTTGTTAACACTTAAAGAGCTATCAAATCTATTCATTTCTATCTCATATTCGTCGGCAATATCATCCAATTGTTGACTTTCGAATAATTCGGTATCTAATGTTATAAAATCTTTAAGACTTTTAGTTCTTGAATTAAAATCGCCAAAAATGCATATTGAATCATAAGTTCTAGAGAATACATTTAATTCGTCTTGAATTTCTACGTAGGGTTCTTCTACCGCGTAAATAGAATTAACTAGAGGTAGGTATACAACAGCACACAGTATATCCTTTTCTAAATTACCTAACTCTTTTGAATTAGTAAACCAAAGCATTAGTTTACTTTTAGTCTCTTTAATAGAGATATATTTAGAAACATCTTTCCTTACTAGTAAAGCGATTCCACCACTTCTACAATTCATAATAGGGCATCTATTTTTCATAAAACATCAAATCCGGGAACGGTCACATAGCATAGATCATCGCATTTAGTTTCTTGTACCGCAACTATGGTGTATTTGTTGATATGCTCAATAAATTCAGGATACTTAAGTCGGGACATCAATCCACCCACATTAATGGTAAGGATATTTAGACAGTTGACATATTACAGTTTAAGAAATAGATAAATCTAATAATTCTTAATTCTAAATGTCTAAGGTCGTGATATCATTGGGCGAAATTCTTTGTAGTTGTTTTCTGTTGCATATACATACATAAACAAACCTTTAAAAAATTCTCCACTAGGCCATAAGATCCTACGTCCTAAATTTAGATCCATACAGTTGATATAAACCAGTATATGCTGAATAATTATCACTGGTACTGTACGCAAGGCATTATGTAAATCTTAGAAAAATGTTTCTTTGGCTACAGGCTTAAATTATTTGGCATAACGTATCGACAAGTAGATTTTTTTTAATGTCAAAGCTTACATCTCTTCGACCATTTGTTTACTTGTCCAAAGGTTGAAGAATTTCACACGACGTTTTAAGTGAAACGTGTTGCTTCTTAAAAAAGGAAGCCCAACATTTTTCTTTTTAACTTGTAGGGACTAACAAATATTGGCTTTTGAAATGGGTACTTAAATGGTACCTCGTGACCTAGAATTCTTGTAATTTAATGCTGCTTTTGTAATTGTATTTTTATCAAGATATTTCAGTATTTTGGACTTTTTGTTTTGTTAGTTACTTTATTTCAATTAAATAACAATGAGGGACATTAGTGATTATCTACCCTGAATACTCTCTATTATTACATTGGTCCTTCTATTTGGATTCCTCTGCTTTCATAGTTATTTTCTTTTTTTGTTATGGTGATAATTAAGCCTAATTATTTTCAATTATGATAGTCATATAAAACATTTAGTTTAGCAACATGTTTGCTAACACCATAATGTTTGGTTTTTGTTAATGCTTTTTTTATCTTGTTTTATAAGTGACAATTTTCACAACTAAAAGTCAAGACTATCACAAAGAGAAACAAGGATAAAGTTAGAGGATTCTAAATAAAAGGACAAAAATGCAATTTGGTCTACCTTCGATATTATCTGAGTAAGGGAGATAATTTGCTATCAGCATCCTTCATTAGTTTAAACATTTTTTATTCTCAGAATATTTACAATTTATATTTTACAATATATACACAATACAGCAAACAAATATTCATTATGAAAAAGATAAGAACGAAAGACATTGTCTTATAAAATTCTTCTCCTTAATTACATTTTGACGATAGATTGGTGCTTACTAGTTGTAAAGATCTGAGATAAAAGAAAAAAAAAGAATATTAAAAAAAAGGTTAGATGAGAATTAACTGATGATAACAAAAAGTCAGGTGATGAGTTGATGTAGTAAGTGTTGATCCTTCATTACACTTCACACTTAACTGTGTTTAAATTTGGATTCAGTGAGCGATTGAAGGCCATCATGAATATGTTTTAAGTGTGTCACATATGTAAGATTCTTTTCAGTTCATTGTAATGATGAATGCACTGAAAATGGTGGTGAGTGTAACGCGCCAGGAAATTGTAAATGCCCAACTGGACGATATGGACCAAAATGTGACATAGGTTAGTGCATTTATTTATACTCGGTTTACTGTATTGGCTATCTATAGAAAAGATGAAAATCTATTTATATTTTCAGAGTAGTATCAAACCTAAATATTATTTTGTGTATCTTTCTCATTGACTGTTTGAAAGCTCGTGCGTAAACAATTGTAATGATTTTGTCGTGCTTTTGTATATCATATTCAAAGTTATTTTTACTTAGAATTTAAAGAGGCGAAAACAAATCGTTGAAATTAATCTATATTTTATGTTTGAAGAGTCTGGACAACAATAAATACAGTTTTGTGATATCATGAGAACTTTGCTTTTGGCTAACGCGGTAGCAAGGAATAACTATCTAAATTCTCATAAATCGTACAGACTAAGAGTTCTGCGTGTTCTCACAACAATTGTCTTCTAATTCCGCTATTGAAATTTCCATTAAAAAAAAATTCGTACCAGGAAAAGTATTTATTTTACAGAATTAATAAATGATTGATTTAACAATGATTGAACATTGAAACAAATTAGGGAAATAATAACTATTTCGAAGAAATGAGTGAAAAAATAAATTTGCCAAAACCTGATAATATCTTTAAATATTTTTTTCTATATTCAATTTCTTTCATGCCTTCTTTCAACGTTTTAGCCTCATTTTCCGTGATGAAAACTATTTATAGAAATGTTATTATTTCACCATTTAAGATGGAGTTTCTCGCTAATCAGAAATTGAACAAAGTCAAGCCTTTAGATTCTTCGTTAAAAAAGTCACAGGAGTAAAAGATATATGTCATGTCCTGAAATATGCAGACACTTAGACGACTGGGAGATAAGAATTTTAAAATTATACTAGATTTGAGCAGATGAATAGATACATAAAATTTGTAATATGTGCTTGAGTTTCAAAATGTGTGCTATTTATTTTGCTTAAGAAGGCTGCAAGCTTCCAGATCTAAGTGCTAAACCAAAAAGGAGCAAGATTATCTACCAGCCAGGAGAAACTGTATCAGACTTTCAGTGTGATTCTGGCTACATATTGTCATTACAAAAAGAAATGACATGTAAAGAAGATGGGACATGGTCCAACATTGTGCAATGTGAAAAAGGTATTTTACAGATTTTATTAGGTAAAATAATATAATTTTGCATGTCGCTTAATTCAAATGCAGAGTAGACTATTGCTAAAGAAATATCAGGTGCCTGATATCAAGATGGACAAGTGTATTCCTTTACCTTTTGATAATCTTATTCCATTTATGGCCAAGAAAGCACAACGTTATAGGCATATTGAATAACATTCCGTTTTGCAATTCAAATGTACTTTATACCGGTACATAACTTTCACACTAACGTGCATATTAAGACAAGGTATACTTCATTTGTCGGGCATTCATTTTTCATTGCCTAACGTAAAACTAAAGCGCTGAATGATTCGCGAATAAAAGATAAGATTGTTCTTTCTTACAATATCAAATGAAACGGGAGCTACTTAGAACTATCATTAAATACTGGTACATTTTAGATAAATAAAAAAGATTAATAAAACGAGTAAACATTTATGAAAGATTTGCATTTACTTCCCTTTAGAATACCTTTAATATAATTTGTTGAATTGTTAAATACACTTATCGTAAAGAAAAAAATCATAAGTGAAAGTCGAGGCTTACTAAAGATCAGCTATGAGGTGCATTATGGCGCTATTTGCAGAGCTATACGATCAGTGTAAAATATATTGAATGTTTGTATTCAAGAAATATTTATTTAAAAGGTATCAGCTGATCATTTGCATAATCGTACTATTGATATTATTTTAATCCGGTACCGAAAATGTATGGATTTAATTTGGACTTGTATTTGAGTTTAATTTATCCTGTCACTTATAACAATTTCGAACCGATAACAAGGTGCCGTATATTTTATTTCATCTACGGCAGTTGGTCACGTGACGTTGATATCCGGCACATGATATGTCATACTACTTTTGTGTTTATAATCAGAAGGAAGTGATAAAATTGATGTTATTACAAACAGAGAGTACTTGAATAAAAAATTAAATATGTAAATCTTACAATATAGTGATCATTTAAGGAAATAAAGTTACTGAAACTTTGGAACTATATTTTTGTGTGTGCAAATGTACCTCTGCCGGATAACCTTGACATTAGCCTAAATTGAAACACTTTAAAGATAGATTTTCAATATCTTAGGTAAATTATTTCTAAATGCCAGATGTGACAGGATAAATAGAATAATAGGTTAGTGTCTTAATTGAGAAAGTTTATCTGGCTCGGCTGCGGAATTTATCGGGTTTGCCTGCGGCTCACCCGATAAATTCCTACGCCTTGCCAGATAAACTTTCTCATATTAAGACACTAACCTATTATTCTCTATATATTTAATTTTGAGCAAAATCTCGGTAAAATGGCCATCATGTTATCATGATTTCTTTACCATGTTGCATTATGAATTTAACTTGAGAGAGCATTCGATGCAACTTAATTATTTTTTTACATAGTTATTCATAAATATTTTCTGAGTTTTCATTTCTTTTTTCAGCCATTGTTTACGTGATCAGAGTGAAAACAGTAGCAGACAGATTTATGAGACCAGGAACAGATGCTAATGTTTATATTTATCTTCATGGTCGTGGTGGGAGAACCGACAGAATACACCTTAATGGGGATTTTGAATCTGGTAATCTAGATGAGACAAGAGTTTATGCTAGAGACGTAAGACCAGTAAGTTCATTTAACTTGACCAAAAAAAATATATAAAAAATAAAGCACATCAAGTAGAGAACAACGTTCTCTCCTTGAGTTTTCCTTTTACGCTCTGACATAGATTAACTTTCAGTTACATGTATTATAAGCACATGTATTTAACACGTTATTGTACATAGTAACTTCCATAGAAAGAAGTGTTTATACTGCGCATATATTGATAGTTCTGCCATATCATTTAGAAAAAAAATCGAATTTAATTATATAACGATATGCGCATATTTAGATAAGAACATAGTTTAGTCAAAATGTTAGAATAAACAAACGAGACACTGGCAGTTTAGTGTTTTAAATATATTTTAAATTTCACTTATTCTCAATGTAGCACAAAATAAAAAAATAATCACTAATAACTTATTCATCTTTTTTTTCTTTGTTTGGTTGTCATCATACTGCTTTATGTATTTAGGGAGTGGACATATTACCTGAGTGTGCTACACGTCAAACTGGCAGGAGTTAGATTACTTACATACAGTTATCTAGCCAACACAAACAGCAAATATATATATACTTATACAATCTCTAGTCTATGATACTGACAACATTATTAATTTGATTTTTCATTGGCTTAACAAACCACATTTTTGTCTTATATATTTGAATACTGACTCTTCTAAAGTATGACACTATTTTTTCAGATCACTGGAGTTTATGTTGGTCACGACGGGAAAGGCATTTTCTCAGACTGGTATCTTGAATTCGCTTCCATATTTGTTGAAAATATGGATGAATATTATGTCTTCAGAGGAAACGAGCCAGTTTGGGTATCTGAAAAAAAAGACAAATATTTACCCCGACAAGGTTGGTGGTTATTCTTTCAATAAATTAGTCATAGATATGCAATATCATTGTAATTTTAAATACCAGTTTACTAAAGGGCGTTACGAAGCAATGTGAACTAATTAATAAAACCCTTTTAACTTGAAATTTGTAAACAATCATTGAGCTCATTGGGTCGTTCCTTTATATTATCTTTAAAAATATCTAACAGTTTAAACGTTAATTAAAGGGGCAATATCTTTTCCATTTAATTAAAAAGTCGTTTTACCTTTGTAATCAGGAAACAATTCTCAGCATCGATACGAACATTATTTCAATGCAAAGCACTCCTAACGAGTTTTTTTCCTTCTTAATTTTTTTTAAAAACGAAAGTAAATGAACAAATATATCAAATATCTCAGTTACGCCTTAATAATCACGTGACTTTGACAAGTGCTCTCAATCCACTTTCATTGTAAAAAGTCATGACTCTTCATTATCAAAATTTCATGGGGTGGAGACTTGCGGTGAAACAAGTAGGATCCTAGGGAACCTTTTATACAATTATGTCCTTCCTTTTCTCTGATGGTCGTATTTTTATCATGGTCAAATTTGGTCGAGCACGACACGGCATTTTTAAGTTAATTAACCGTTGCATGCATTCGCGAGAGTATCAAAAATAAGTACTGGAAGTTCACGGAGTTAAAAATGGTTTTTATCAACAATATTCCAAAATTAGAAAGCACATTACGGCAACAAATATTTTTGAAAAAGAACATCAAACGACATTGAGGCAACCGTCGTGTTCATTTCAGATCAAATAGAACCAATTTCTATCCATTATACATGGATATACTGTCATTTTAATTTTTAAGATTACAATTTGTACCAAATACAATCTCATTTAGTAAAAATTGGAACAAAAATGGAGTGTTTTCCTGATACATTAAACATTTTCATAAAAATCTAGTGAAGATGATTTATATTATGAACATGTGTAATGATTATACGTAAGGGCATAAGTGCAAACTTGCACACATTAATTGACCGATATATTTTACCTAAATAATTTATTAACAGTATGGATTGTATTCATCAGTCAATTAATATATAGAAAAAGGGTATTGATAATAATGAAGAAGAAAAGTCTATTATGAAATAAATGTACAATATTTTTAAATTAAAGCTTTGAAAAAACAAGTTGCACTATCATGAAATTATATATAAATTGATACAGTTCATTAGTACAAAATTATATATAAAATAACAACTGCAACTTTAGTAAAATGAGAAATTCAGTTAAGAGGTATTTATGTATTTGCACACCAGTACTTAGTGTTAATATATTAAAAACTGTTCTATAATACCTTCTCCACTTTATGTTTACTGTTCGCTAGATGTTTTGTATGTGTTTGCCACCATGGGCTTTATAGCCCAGTGGAAAATATTAAATAAAACTTGAAACTTGAAAGTTTATAGTCAGCAACATTTCCACGATGTATTCCAGGTTGCATCTACACCTACGATAGTGGTAATGCCTGGAAGCCTAGATGGGGATCATTACGAAGGGAGGTAGACTATGTCTTTATTGGACAAGGTAGTTCGATGTCACTGCGAGGATGTAAGCAGAAGTGCACTGAACTTCCGAATTCTCGTTGTGTATCCGTGCAGTATTCTAGAAAGCATAAAACGTGCTGGGGTTTTAGTGTTTCGCAAAGTAACTTTTTTTCGGTTCAAGCTGAAAACTGGGAATCGCCAGTATATCTACAAAACTGCAAAACGTCTGATTAATGTATTCAGTAGCAAAACAATTTACATCGATAGATTTTCTGATTACTTCAGAAGCTTGCCATATTTTACCAAAAAAACTAAATGACTAATTAAAATATTGCATTAAATCTCGAGTATAGATCGACGTCTTTAGTATAAACACATGTTGTACTGTCAGAGAAACTTTTTAAGATAAACAGAAATAATTCATTCGTTTCAGTTTATTCTGATTCAGCAATTTGTTGTCAAGTGTTTCTTTACAGATGTTTCTATGGGCAGTAATCATGGATTATTCTCCTTTCTACTCAGTTGTGTCATAAATGTATTGTTCTATCATGGCTAACAATAAATTTGAAAAAAAAAAAGAAGTTTGTAGTCAGTAATCAGATTGCTTCCGCAGGAATTATTATCGTTCTACACTTAATCAAGTAGTATAAAGGTTGCTCAGGATAAAAAGAATGATGTCGAAAAAAGTGTCCTAATGTCTATTATACACTACTTAAAATAATTTCTTGATAAAGAACAAATTGTTATAGTGTGATTTGTAAATGTTGAACTATTTAAATCGGAAAGTTATCTCCGTAAAATATTGCTAGAAACAATTTCAAATAAGAATAGTTCAAAGTCACGTTGTTAACGATTGTCGATTACACAAACACTATCGGCAACAGCCTTTTAATTCTAATTATAATTACACACCTCTTCTTTTGTTATACCCTGGTATTATATTTCTTATTGTCTAATATTTAGAAAGATCGTTAAGGAAAGAAAGGCGACGCCAATTAACTTTCAAATACTTCTGTAAGTGAGCTCGAATCACGTGACATGGCATAGAAAAAACGCGGTGAAAACTTGGTCAGATGTTTTGATTATTTTTTTTTAATTCAAATAAACTTTTGAGCAACTTTACAAGGTATATTAAGTACTAGTTGGAGAGTTCGAATCCCGCCAGGAGAAATATTATATTTCCTCACTACAGGTCACACCGACACATAATTCGCCCTCCAGTGATGGCGTAGCTGTAGACTTGTCTACAACAAACAACACATGCGACACGGGGGAAATTGCCCTGAATATTTGTAGTAACAAAAAACCATAAACAAAGAAACAGTAAAGTTAAAAACTTGAAACTTGGATCACTAAATGTCTGTGGTCTCAAAAGACGATCAAATCACCGAGAATTCATATCCTTAGTTAAACAGTATGATATATTTTTTGTGTCTGAAACAAAATTGGATGAAAATACTTTTAATGGATATACCTTTTTGAATATTCCGAGGAGACAAAAATCGGTAAGGAAATCAGGTGGACTTGGAGCTTTTATCAAAAATGACATGTTTCCTTTCATAGAATGTATAGAAATACAGTATGATTATGTTTTTTGGTTAAAGTCAAGTTCTGATTATATAGATCTTGATGCTGATTTGTTATTTGGTATGGTGTATATTCCACCATTACAGTCACGTTTTTATTGTCATGACGAGTACGAGATTTTTGAAAAAGAAATTTTTCTTATGTGTAACAATTATGACTATGTATACTTGTTTGGTGATTATAATGTACAAACTGCAGAATTACCAGTTGTTAACACGTCTACACACGTGTTACCGTTTGTGTGGTAAACTATAAAAATACCGCCCCCGCATAAATTACCTATAGTCAGTTTCCAATTTTGAACCTAAACACTATCCTCAACATAGTAAGTTAACTGGTTAAGATTGGGCATTTACTCCCTCTCCCCACTTTTCCCATCGACATTAATATTTACGGCAGATATGCCATGTCATGTGCTGTAAATATTTTATTTTTCTATGTTTTTTGTATTGTAAGCTCTTGTGTTACATGCTGTAACTTGAGTTAATAAAGTGATGTTCTATTCTGTTCTGTAGTGCCGTGACAAACGAAAAAAGTGACCCGCTAGTATAAACACTACCATTTATTTTGCATAACGACAGAGCAAAATGACTCAGTGATTAGTTCATATGTGTATCAGCTATTGCTAAAATGTCAGAGTTCATTTCCAAAATACCAATAATCCCCGGTTCATCCCGTTGGCTACCCAGCCATTGTACAAGGTAACTATCCACTGAGTATCGTATTTGGGGGTTTGCTGGATTAACATTGTCCCTTGAAACAAAATTGAATCTCTGCTTCGGATCTAAAATAAAAATATGAGTGTAAATGAAATATGTATATTGTTGAGCGAACGACAGAGAATTAAAAACTAATAATTCAAAAGAATAAATAAATACCTAGTCGTAGAACTACAAATTGTTGTATATAAATCTTTTACAAACAATTTAAGCGATATTTTCTATGGCACAGTGCACGATGTAGGTGAATGAGCTGTAAGTGTTCTTATTATGTTTAAATTACGTTTATTTGAGCCATTAATTTGTGTGCCATCTAAGGGGGGAAATGGGCGCAAAATAGGACAATTATGTTTTTCAAAAATTCCTATATTAAAAGAATGCAGAAGTAGCACTTATTACATTTGAAATTTTGAATTTTCGTTTGGATACTCAAATCCTTGGATCCAAGCATTGTCCAGCCCTTGAAATCCACAAACGCTTAATGCCCCAATATGTTAGTGATTTCACAATAGTACCAAAAAGTCTCAAATTTTAAATGTTTTTTACCGTAAACATGCTTTTTTCTGCAATGACTTTATTTCTCGGACAATTAAAGGTACGCAAATTTAAAATCTGCAGAATATTCATCCCTTGTTGCACTTTTTATCGGTCAAAAAATTTTGACATTATAACAGTTTAAGTTAAATATGAATGACGGCTAACTGTTTGTCACCGGATATCATACACATACAATTATACGTGCTTTATTACACAATATTTGAATAAAGCTATTTTTGTTATATGTACCGAGTAGTTGATTTGGTCTTTTTTTTTATTCCCAGAATAAGCACATATAAACATGTACTCTTAAAATTATAATACCGCCAATTAACACGGTGCCGATACCACGTGACTTAGATGGATATTTGTGGAAGTGAAATTTGTAACAGAACGTCGATTGAGCTAACATGTTTTGTGATTCTTTTTAATACATCATAATTTTTCATCGGATAAAGCTGAGGGTCCGCTCCTTTTTGTAACGCAAACTGTCCCCAAATGATTTTCGCAAATATTTTGTAGTTTTTTAATTAAGTACAACAACGCATTTTAATTTGCTAAAATTGTGATGATATAATAATTATGTGGAAGCATTTCACAAAAGCGATGCTAATACTACCTTTATAGTTTGTCTAAGAAACTTATTATATGTCCGGAGCAAACAATATTTGAAACAGAATAAATAGTGTGTGTGAAATGCATTTAATTCAACAAGTGAGCATAATTATGCCAAATAATGCAAAAGAGATATGTGTGGAATAGGTTTTTAAAATCATATGTGTAGAAGCAAAATATTTACGTGTAAGCACTATCAACAGAGTTTATATTAAAATCGTTTATGAGCATGGTGTCATGTCATGTTTATATAAGATTTTGTTTTTACTTCGCAAATGCATCATTTCTAAGTGAAAGACTAAACTACTTATAGCGCAAGCGCTTAATACTTTGGTCACGTCTCCATCGCGGAATTAAATAACTTTATCTCTCAATGATAGATGGAAACATATGGAACGCCTAAACTGCCTTTATACAGGGTTATGTGTGTTATGTAGATAAGATAGCTTGTCTTGTGCTATTTCTAGTTTGCTAATGATCACTGCTGCGAAGTTTCGTCATATATAACGAGCAGTTATGGAGATATACCCGAGTGTATTCAAATTTGGATAAATTAAGAGGCATAACCTCACTGAAAATCAGCCAGCTGGAACAAGACAAACATGCATAACTACTCTTGCTTATATACAGTCCTTTGAAGTTTCTTAAAAATTCAATCAGCAGTTATGGAGATATTCCCAAAAGAATTCAATCTTACTCAAATCAAGGGCTATAACTCTGCTAAAAATGATACGACCGGAACACATCAATAAAACTTACAACTACACTAGCCAACAATTATATCTGTGAAATTTTGTCAAAATCAGACGAGTGGTTAAGGACATATGCCCATATGTGTTCAAATTTTGACAAATTAAGGCGCATAACTCCACTAAAACAGCCGACCAGACCACATCAACAAAATTTATAACTACTTTGCTAACAACCATTTCGGTGAAGATTTTTGAAAATGAAACAAGTGATTAGGGAGATATGTCCATATGTCATCATATTTGGACAAATCAAGGCACATCATTCCACCAATCAGGCGTCCGGAACACATCAATCATACTTGAAACTACACTTCCTAACAATCATGCATGTGAAGTTCTGTCACAACACCCATGTGTTCAAATTTTGACTAGTCAAGGCCAATAAACCCACTAAAATTCGGCCAGCTGGAACAAATCAACAATACTTGTATCTGTTTTTGCTAACAATCTTTCCTGTGAAGTTTTTTTTTTTTTAAACCAGACTAGCTGTTTTAGAGATATGCCCATATGTGTTCAACTTTGGACAAATAACGTCCCATAACTTTGCCGGAAATCTTTGAGCCGGAAAAAGCCGAAGATTTGCTTAACTACGCTTGTTACCAATAAAACATAGCAAGATCCATTGACATCCAACCAGCGGTTATAAAGAATACGCGCAGACCAACTTTGTGACATACAGACGGATGGAAAGTAGAAAAAAACAATATTTTGGGATTGAAGGGGAGACATTATGAAAATGTCACACACACAACGCACGCACTGACAGAGTTATAAAGTTTTTGTGTGCAACAAATTTTATTTCATCATGCTGTTAAACGATTTTATCAGTCGGCGCTCAGACTGTATTTGATATTAATAAAATTATAGCAAAAATCATGTACAAGTTGTTACTGAAAATTAATATCTTTTTATTATCGTGTCGTTTCACTGAACAAAAATCACTGAAAAAACTAAGGCATTAACCTGAAAAGCTGATGAAATGCTTCATCAGTATGAAAATGAAAATTATCATTTTTGATAATGGTCAAGATTTTCTTAACATGCGATACCTTAAATACGACTTATGATCGAGGTGACATAAGTACGAATTTCACTTACAGATGGTATATTTAAATGCACTAACAATTCTTCAGTTATTCAAATTGTATGTGTACAATTACATGAATCCGACTCGTTCACGTCTTCAGAATCTTCTGGGCAGACTTGATGTTGTGCAACAATGTTTTTCTTGCAGAAAACCGAATTGATAGTGGTTACATGGAAATATCGCTTCCACACATATCATTAAAAAAAACTAATCCACACATATCTCTTTTGCATTATTTGGCATTATTTTTTCACTTGTTGAATTAAATGCATTCCATACACATTGTTTATTCTGTATCAAATATTGTTCGCTCCGGACATATAATAAGTTTCTTAAACAAACAATGAAGGTAGTTTTAGCATCGCTTTTATGATATGCTCCCACACATATCACAATTTTAGCAAATTAAAATGCGCTGTACTTAATTAAAAAACTACAAAATATTTGCGAAAAACATTTGGAGACAGTTTGCGTTACAAAAAAAAGCGGGCCTTCAGCTTTATCTGATGAAAAATTATGGTGTATTAAAAAAAATATCACAAAAATGTTAGCTCAATCGACGTTTTGTTAACAAATTTCAGACCCACACATATCCATCTATGTCACGTGGTATCGGCACCGTGATTAACCAAAACATTACACTGTCGCCAATTAAGGCAAATATTTACACCAATGCATAGACAACTTGCTTAGAAGAAAATGTGCTGTTTATTTTCACTTAGAACTTGACTATGTTCGTAAATGTCAGCGGATATATACACACCTATGATCGTTTTCTGTAACCTCTAACCATTGTTTGGATTTAGTCGGAAGATGTTGTAGGGTGGAGAACCACGTGACAAAAATTGTACGTATCACGGCCAACATGGCGGGTTAATGAGCTGTTTTGAGGTGATATTTTTTAAAGTTTGGATAGAACTTCAGGAGCCTTTTTCTCTTATATTATATCGCATTCAAAGCGTAGCTTTAACACATTTGTATTCACTATACAATGATTATGCACATTCATTTGTTCAGCAATTGCAGTTTATTCTGCTTAGAAACGGACAAGTAATAAGAATAGTACGTTACACGGATATGATACGTAACACATAATGACAAGAGCGATAAGTGATCACATGTGTCGCCTGATGTTAGCCAACTAAGCAGTTGTATTGAGGGGTGATTGGACAGTTTGTTGGAAATGTAAATTGAGGTACCGATCAATCCTGTAACATTTCATTCAAATTGCATTGGTAGTATAAGAGAAGTAGTGCGGACAAACTTTAAAAATAAAAATCATCAAAGGGCCATAACTCTGACAAAAATCAGTGAAGTGGAAAATGCCGATGGTATGCACAACTAGACTTGGTAATGATCATTCCTGTATAGTTTGGATGAAGTCGCACCAGCACTTTTTGACGAGTAGTCCGGACAAGTTTTGTGACGTACGGACGGACGGACAGACAGACGACGGAGAAGTGATCCCTATATGTCGCGGCTACTTTGTAGCAGGCGACACAAAAACGATGCCACATGTGATACGTAACACGTATCATAGTTATCTCCATTTTGACTGCCTTACAGTCTGTAATTGAACTGTCAAGTCACATGTAGACGTTTCAATGGTCAGGTGGTAAAATATGTCAAATTGACTGCAACAAAGCAAAGGAACGTGTAATTTCATACAGAGAAATCAGTTAGTATACTGGTTAGATAAACCGGAAAACTTCTTAGACGAACTGACCTCCAGGATATGATCACAAAACTTTTGAAACTTCCAATAAACACATAAATTTTCAAACATTTGTTGTTTTTTATATTATTTTATTTTAATGTTTCTGATTTACTACCTGGATGTGCTCCGCTCCTTCACTAACATCACTAATTGTCTTTCGGGTGAGACGTTAAACAGAGGTCCTGTGTATCTGTGTAATACCCTGAGTATGTAAAAGAACCAAGGGTGTTTCTGGAATGGGATGCTTTCTGTATCTTGCACATAAAATCATTGCAAGGGGCATTGGTCATATGGGCAGCCTGTACCGATCATCAATAAATTCAAGAAGAGTAGCATTCGACAATTGTTTTCAAACAGTGAAATAGCAAGGCAAAGAAATCTTGGTAAACATG